>MRSU01009655.1:0-30476 GCA_008369845.1 Trichomonas gallinae
GTGTGCATCGACTAGCTATCAGTCTTGACACATGATTAATTGCGCAATTAGATATTAGAATTTTATTTTGATACCCTTCGATTTCACTGAGAGTTAGCATATGCATTATTCTAGTCTCAGAACAGCAAAAGACGTATTTAAATATTAATATTATCTATATTCAATTAATAAACTATATAAATCGATCTGAATGGAATCGGTTTATCGCTTTATATTTCATAATAAAATCAAAATTAACAATTTTCTCCGATTATTTATTAGTCAAATTATCTATAAAAATAAAAATTATGAGAATTAAAAACAAATTTTTAATGAGTGTCGCAGTTTGGACATAACCCATTGCTGTTCTTTATCATTCCGCATTGATCACAAATATTTTTCGTATTATCTTCAGAATTTCCGCTTTTAGATTCTAATGTTGCAATTCTTGATCTCAAAGCATCGATAGTTTTTGTTAAAGATTCTATTTTTTCGGACATTTCATTAACATTTAACAAATCTTTTGTTGTTACATCTTTCTTTCCAGAATCTATCACTAAATATATATGGGAAAGTTCTTCTAAAGATCTGGGTTCATTTTTCTCAATTAATTTAATAACATCATTCGATTTCCTTTGTTTTGCGATTTCTAAAGGTGTTTTACCTTTACTATTTTTAACATCTAAATCCGAGGCTAAATTCATTAGTATTTCAAACATATCTGCATCATTATTATAAGCAGCTATGTGCATAGCTGTATTTCCATATGAGGATGAAGTCATTACATCTGCTGATTGATAATCTTCATCATGATCATCTTCTTGAGATGTGAAAGTAATTTCTGGTAATTCTTGTAGAAGCATTAATGCTTGTGCATGGCATCGATTTGTTGCTGCCACATGTAGTGCTGTTGTTGAATGCAATTCTTTAGGAAGAAAAGGTTCTTTAATTGGAATATCGATATTTTCTTGGTAATATTGAGTTTGTAATAAGAGATATAAGCATGTTGGATCTCCTGTTGATGCAGCAAAATGGATTGGATACCATCCATTTACTGTTAATTGAAGATCCGGATTTGAATTTTCTAATAGAATCTTTAAAATTTCATGAGCTTCATATAATATGGCAAGAATAAGTGTAGTTGGTTTAGATATTTCACTAAATGGACATTTTAAGCTTTTATTGTTGATGGGAATTGTTGAAGGATATTCTATAACGTGATTCACTATCTTATATCCATGTACTTGAAAATAGTTTACATTATTATCCTGTATTGCAGATAAAATCTCTGTATCCATTTCATTATTCATCAAGATATTGAACTATTAATAAAATGATTGACATGTAAATTATTTACAATCCAATATATACTTGACATGTAAATAATTTACAATTCATAGATATAATTGACGTGTAAATAATTTACAAACAGAAAAATTGTCAAAATTTTTAAAGATGGCATCAACTGAGATTTATTTAATACCAATGTATGGTGATATTCCACTATATTTAGCTGAAAATCATCAGCCGGATCCATGCCTTCTACCTATAAACTTTGCCTGTCCAAGGTTTACAGAACAATCTTTGTTAAATTTTAATCTAGAACCTGTAAAGTATTATCATGAGCTGGAAGCTGCTAATGGTGTCGATCCGTCGCCAACAATTCTTGCAAATGTACTGTTTTTCGCTCAAATTTCACCTCACGCCATAAGTCAGATGCTCTTTTTAACAAAAAAATTCCCACTCAACTTTCTACACTCATTCTTTTCTTCACCTATTATAGAATATATGGATTTTCTCAAAGCAACGACAATTTTATTTTCAAGAATTGCACTTCCTAATTCGAAAAGGATCCTTACATCGATCTTTAAATATTCAGGACAGGCATTACAACAAAATGGATTCTTCAAAATCCTCTCTCCACAAGCTGTTTCAGTAATTGTTGAAGTTTGCATTTACTTTTCATCATTACGCGCTGCTAAATCCGACTTATCATTGATAGAATTCACAAAAACATGCTACAATCTTGCAGATTTATCTGCTTTGAAACCTCTTACGATTGAATTGCTTTATCAAGATTTATTGAAGCATTCAATTCCATTGTTTTTCACATTTAGCGACCCTAGATATCCTCCAAATAGTCAATATGAAGGTGTTCTTTCAGTTAAATCCAGTGTAATACGTAAAATCAAAAAACGCCATTTCAAGATTTCTTTTGATTTGCTTGTATTTTCACCAGAAGATGACCATGATAAAGTTATTGGTGGTGTTGAGATTAACAGCATTGTTTTCATCTCTCCAGCACCAAAAGAAAAAGATCCTTTCTCATTCATGCTCTGCGGGAAGTATGAAGAGAATATAGTGTTCGAGATCAATAAGGGCAAGCGAATGCCCCCAGATAAACCATCTCTTACACTTTTTGCATCATCACAAGAAGAACTTGAAACGTGGCGGAGTTCACTGATGTTCTACTCATTTAGAAACACATTGTCCAAACTCCTAGAAAGATAATGAACATAATAATTAGATATTTTTGAATTTTGTTATTTTCGTTGTTCTATCTGCATTTATCTTGTTTCAGTTAGTTGTTAATGTATCGTTATATACTTTTATCTTTGTTTGTAAAAATTGCGTTATTAATTACGCTATTTTTTATTTCATTAATTTCATTTTCTTATTGGATTTAATCACATCAATAATAATCATTTAAAATTCCTTTTGAAATGTACTCAATCATATTTAAGGCCTCAATTTCATTTAATTGACTTTTTGATTTGGTCTGTTGTTCAAATAGTGCAATTTTTGCATCAGAAGATCTTCTGAGTTATAGATATGGATTCTATTCCCGGACAGCGCAAATATAATTTTTCAATTTCAAAAATTCATTCATTTTTCCACATTTTGTTTTAAATTATGGAACACTATTAAGCAAAATTAATGGGTTATTTTATTGGAGCTAAATAATTTACTTCGACTGTTAATATTAGAAGTTTATTTAATATATAAAGCAAAAAATAAAATTATTTCCAGAAGTTAACCTTTGTGCTATAGTGTCCGTAACCGACAATCAATGCAATAACTATATAAATTCCAATGATAATAAATTCCAATTCATATCCAGATGATGATTCATCCTGAACGAGCCACATATCATAACCCTGAACGATTGTAGCATCATTCTTATCGATAACTTTCTTTGCTGTCAGGAAAGAATATGAAATTTGTTCTGATGCTGGTTCGAGTGGATCATCTTTGACGACAGGTAACTTGCCTGACATAGCATTCTTCATTGATGAGTAAAATCCAATTTCATGATGTTTTGGAATGTAGTTGATTTCATCAGAAGAGATTTTCTCCAATCTGCCACCTCTGTAAAGGATGTAGTTATCAGAAGTATCTATTGCAATGGCTGGAGTGTTGAAACTGTAAAATTCGGCTCCTTCCTTATTAAATGAGTGAAGGAATGGTTTATCGAAGCTATTTGTATATGTAGACATATGGTATGAGTGCTGTGTTTGGAAGCAGTTTCCAACTTTACGAGATGTCTCAAAGTTAGATAAGATTTTACCTTGTTGATTAACAATAACGGATTGAGTAGAATCTGGACACTGATATACTAAGAAGACAGATCCACCTTTATTTGATCCTGAAACTTGCATGCAAGCCAAGCTGCAGTTTGGCGGTGGAACAACATTTGATTTCGCGAGCTTCAAAGAATCCTCGCTCTTATATGCGTAATCAATCTTTGTGCTATATGGCGTAAGTGTGAACTCCTTGTATAGGTAAAGTCCATCATTAGCTTTGACTAAATAGGTATCGTTGATGTGAGGAACAATTTTTTCGACAGAGCAGTTGAGTACTTTGTGAATTTTGCCTATATCTGTTCTGAAGATAATAAGGTGTGTTTTGTTTGATAATAAAGCGAAGAATTTTGAAATGATTGTATGAGCCTTTGCACCATAAAGTGGCTCTTCACGTCTATGTACAACTTCACCATTTTCGATGAACTCAAGAACTGTTGGTTCATATTTGAATTGAATTGTATTTAATTTTGTTGGTGTTGAAATTTGGCTTAAAGAAGCTCCTGTAGCAGCATCGAATGTCTTTGTGCCATAAGCAATCTTTGTGCCGTCTTCGATGAAACGAATTTCGCCTTCTTCTATTTCTTTATGATCAATCGACCATAATTCATGCGTTAAGTTGTATAAAGCGATCTTGTTTTCACCCTTGATGACAATTGATCTGTTGTAGAAGTCAGCTGTCTTAACATTTCTAACGTGGTGTGGAACTTGTTTATGGATGTGGCCTGTTTCATTAGAGAGGACGTAGACGTAGTGTTTTGTAACAGCGATGGTTCTCATTCCGACTGTGAAATATTCGATCGGTGGAAGGCGAAGTCTCCACGTGAAAATATATTTTTCTTCATCTTTTTCGAAATAAGCCATGAAATTATCTTTCGTGGCCACGTAAATGCCATCATTAGTCTTAATCGCTGACTTTGGCTCGCCAATATGATACGTCGCGAGTGTAGAATGGGAAAAGATAAAGAACAGAGATAACATTTGAGAAAAGTGACATACTAAACCATATAAACCAAAAAGTGACTATTTTTGTTCCATGACACGTAAATTTAAATTACATGTCAGATTCTAGCTTTACATACCATAATTTTCTCATTCCTCAGTCATCGAAAAACTCTTTTCAAGCCTGTCATAATGTGTTTTTAATACATTTAGTCAATATTACAAGATTATGGCAATATAGAAATAACTAACTCCTATATTTTGCAGAAAATGTTGAATCAATGTTTACATATCTATATATTTGAGCAATTGTCAATTATAGCATAGTTATGTACTACAATGATAGAATTTATTAATACAAATAAATCAAATAAGCAAAGGAGTTTCGGTTTTGACATCGTTATCACGATAATCTTTGGCTTTTGGTTTGATGCAATTACATACAACTATCATATTTATAAACGAATATATGAATGGAATCGATGATAATACGCACATTCCAATTTTGAAATAAAACATATCATATTGTGTTGAAATCCGTGAGAATATATCATGCATTTGATAGACAACGTTATCCCACTCGATGCTTTTTCCATTCTGAGCGAATTCTTTTGAGTTGATATATGTTGATCCGACAACATAGTTGAATGATGTTTTAATAAATGGTGCAGATTCTATTTCTATTATAGCTGGCCTTGAAAAATTCAATATTTCGTTTGATCTTAAGTTTTTATGATTATATATCATAGTATCATTGACAAATGTAGTTGTATATAAGTTCATCGGATATTTCTTCGGATGTGTTATGTTTTTAACATTAATTCGTGAGTTTTCACCAAAATCGATATATGTGATCAAACTTGTAGTAAGCTGGATATCTTTTACTGAGTAGGACACACCTGTAGAGTCAGCAATGACGTATGCATTCTTTCCTTGCACATCTGAGAACCAAAACGAAATATCGCAATCATTGCCAGCACAAGAAGCATTAGCTTTCTCATTGCTAATTAATATACCTCTTCCTGGCTGAATTTTGTATTTGGTTTTATTTTGCGTTGTAACTAATACTACTGATTTTGAATTTGCATGAAGGTACAAGCCAAGCGTATAACTCTCTTCATTGCTCTCCCATTGGGTGCTATTTGTGATTCTACATCGATCGAATTGCAACGTATCATATTTATATTCGCAATTCTTAAAATAAATCAAAAACAAAATCATTTGTTTGAAATCTGTCAGGCATTTTATATATGTTACATGACAAAAATAATTTTACACGTCATATTTATATATCAATTGAAAAATGATGCAAAAACTCTTCTTAAAGGCTTATTTCTATTTGGAATATATAGATGTAAGAATGTCGCAAAATGGGATGAGGTACTTAGAGCTTTTAAAATGGGTCGAATTTTGTCTTGGCGTGCGTAAACCATTGAAATATTGAATGGCTATATCACATTTTGGTTATGATTTTTGTTATACTTTAAAACACCTTACGACTCACGATATTAGCATTCTATAGAATCATTTTTCATAAGCATATTATATTTGTAAGATTTAGATGCTTATTTGATAATGATCAATATTTGAAATCGATTTTAATAATCAGGACACCCCTACATAACTTTTCTACACCCTTAAATCTACTTATCACTTTTTTTCCAAAAAGTGCATCACTCCTTGTTAGTTTGGAGTAAAATTGAAGGCCACAGTTGGGGAACCTGTCTCCTATAGGAGAGATAGAGAGAAAAAATAATCTGATTTTGGTAATTATAAAAATGAGATATGGAAAATAATTTGACAAAATGACTTTACATTTTGACAAGATTTTAGGGACAAAATCTCCTAAAAAGTGACAGGCCTCGGTCCACAAGAATTTAATAAAAAAATGAGTGAAAGAGGAGGATTTCGCGGCCGTGGTGGAAATGACAGGCGCGGTGGCGGCGATAGACGTGGAGGAAACGACTTCAAGGATAGACGCGGTGGAAATGATAAATTCCGCGGCGGTAACGATAAAGGCGGCAGATTTGGCGACAAAGGCGGCCGTGGTGGACGTGGCGGTGGTCGTGGCGGACGTGCAGCGATGGGCGCACGTGGTGGCGGCCGTAGCGCTATTCAGCCACACAAATACCCAGGTGTCTTCATTGGACATCAGCGTGGAGACATGCTTCTTACATTGAACATGGTACCAGGAAAGAGTGTTTACAATGAAAAGCTTATCGCAGTCGATGGTCCAAACGGCCAGATCGAATATCGTGAATGGATTCCATATCGTTCGAAGATTGCTGCTACACTTCTCGTAGGTATCGAGAAATTCGGAATTAAGCCAGGCGCTACTGTTCTTTATCTCGGAGCTGCCTCTGGTACAACAGTTTCTCACGTTTCAGATATTGTCGGTCCAACAGGCCGCGTTTATGCAGTAGAATTCTCACACCGTGTCGGCCGTGAACTCTGCAACCTTGCTAAATCACGTCCAAATATAGTTCCAATTATCGAAGATGCTAGACACCCACAAAAGTACAGAATGCTTGTTCCAATGGTCGACTACATGTTCGCTGACGTCGCCCAGCCGGATCAGCCACGTATTTTCGTTCTCAATGGTCAATTCTTCCTCAAGAATAACGGAGGATACATGCTTTGCGTTAAAGCTTCCTGCGTTGACTCAACATTGGACCCACAGAAAGTTTATGCTATGGCACAACAAGAATTAAAGGAGGCTGGATTCCAAAATGAGGAATTGGCCGACATCGATGAGCACCACAGAGGTCACGCTTGCATTATTGGTACATATCGCCCAACACCAACAAATTAAAATACAGATAAAGAGATTTTTTTTATTGATTGAAGAATAAAGTATGAATTATTAAAAATCTATCAGTTTATTAGTAATTTATTGCTTTTTAAACAAAAATTCCACTTATTCAAACATAAATTTTATATAAAACAAAAAAATGTAAAACTAACTTATTCCGAAGGGAAGTAATGAACAGATCCATTCTCAGTGATGCAAATTGTTGAGTATGGAAGTTCTGAATGCGCTGTAGCAATAACTTTGTTTCCGCATCTGTTCACCGTACAACTCTGAAAGGCCCTATAGGACTCACTCGTGTACACCTTCCCGTCCTCACATCCAGCGACGAAGAAATCGAAGCCATCTTCGTTCGCGTATGAGTGAAGTGATGTGACAGTTCCAAGTTTCGAGCACTGCCCAATTTTGCGTCCATTTATGTCCATGACGTAAAAATCGGATCCACCTGCTGCACAAATGTGGCCGAGGGTCGGAGCAATGCAAATGAACTTTGGGACGAAATCAATCTTAACGACATTGATTTTCGCCTGCTCGAAGAAGTTGACGAAAACAATGTTTTTCTTTGCTGTGCCGCAAACAATTGTTCCAAATTCGCGACTGATATCAATGCACGTGATTCTTTCTCCGTAGAATGGCATAGTGTATTTAACAGATGGACCGAACACTGATAGTGTGCATCCATAACCAGTAACAAAAGCATGATAACCGCCCGAGGATGATGCCAGTGAAACTCCGTTGAATGCTGCTGGATCAATTTCGTTCCATGTTCCATCTCTGTTTAATATCGACACTCTTCCGTTGTTGCCGAGATAGACGTAGTCACGGGTGATTGCCTTGATGTCTGGTATTTGGTGATCGAATTTGAACTTGCGAGGAATGTCAAGTGTTCCTGTTTGTTCGTTGATGTAAACTGTTATAGATCTTACAGATTTTGTGTCTGACAAAACAGCTGAGCATTTTCTTTCTTTGACACGAAGGACTGCGCATGATATTGGACCCTGCATTACTACACCTGACTGCTGTGTTGTTAAAATCGAGCGAGGAATGCGTGAATTTCTTTTGACGTGTTTTTGAGAGAATAACTGTGGTGGCATTGTTCCGATATGACACATTGCCGCTTCAATTGAAGCTCTTGCTGCTGAATCCTTTAAGTTCTCCTTAGTCCATATTGATTCGTAAGTGTTAGGAGAATACAATGTTCCTGCAACAGACTCTGAATATGGTTTCTGCTTTGGTCCATAAAACAAATCTATCCAGTTGTTGAGATTTTCGCTAACGATGTCACTCTCCAATGCTGATCTCATCTTATAGATAAATTCATGGACGTTGCGATTCGCCCATGGAGGGAGTTCAACGTCACCAAGCTGCTTTCCGCGTGTTGAGCCGAGATCGAACTCGTTTTCATTCAACAAAAAACTCGATAAATAGAAGAACTCAGGAATTAGTTCTCTGTAATCGTTCATATGCGATGTCACCAATTTGAATGTGTCTGCGATACTAGAGAATAATCTACTCGCGTGATCAAACTTTCCTGACTGCATGTCGATGTGCATAGTTGTGAACGGCTCCATTCTCAGCAGCCACAAATAAAGAGAAAGAGGGCAAATGGCGAAAGAAGAGAATAAGAAAGGTGATTGACCGAATTGTATCATGTCTTGCATCCTGCTCTTGAGCTCGATCATTCTCTCTTCACCTATGCAGCCGATTGGTAAACTCAAATCTCTAAATATAGACTTGTTCTTCAGGTCGAGTTCCTGTGTAGAAAACTCTGTGATCGGCCATGGAATGAATGGATACTGAGAAGGATCGTTAAACGTTCTTCCGCTGAAAATGTTCAACTTCATCAAATAATCGAAGTTTGTTATCTGACGCTTCTGCCACATCTCTGTATATCCGAGGGACTTGAAGTACTGCGGCATGTCTGTTCTTTGTATGTGTGTGGCGTTTGGAAGTCCTTGCACTGCGATTTTGTTGACAACGTTTTGTGATGTGGTGCTGGGGAAGTTTAATAGATAAGATCTTCCGTTCATCATAAATATTTCTATCGCAGTCTTGTGGTGGAATCTGCGGCGCCACAACAGCATTCTTATATCAGAGAAATTGAAAACTCTCGTCTTCTGTTCATCGGTTATCAAATTCGCGAACGTTGAGTGTATGTTGAACTTGCATTGCTGGACGCGTTTAATTGTAATGTACTCGCATTCGAATGAGTGCAAGATTGTCTGGTTATCAGCGACTTCCGGTTTGTTCTCTTCATATTCTTTGTCATCGCCGACTTCAAGGAGAACAGGTGGAGCGTTTTCAGCGTATTTTCTTCTCAGCTCTTCTTCGTATAATTTCGTCTTTTCGACGGCAGTGTTCATGTTTCCTTCATCGCGCGCGATGCTCGCTTTCATGTGGTTGTTGAATTTCAGGTTCGGGCGGAGTTTGAACGGACAGTTGAAGTTCTGCAGCGCTGGATCTCTCTTCCACTTGACTTCTTTGGCTTCTTGACTCCACGGTCCTCCACTAACACTCGCATTTCTCCAGAATGTTCTCCAGAGCTTGTCGATGTCAGCTCTAAGTCGCCTGTATGATTCTGCGCTCTCACAATATTCAACCATGTAGTTATCTATCAAATGAGTTAAATCGTGATTAAATGCATCGTAGGCGAGTCTCTCGCATCTAGCTGCGTTTGCTTTGATGAGTTTGTGATATGATTCGCCAAAGAGTGGAATGAAAGTGTTGAGATTATTTAAGATGCTGTTAGCGTAGTTGAAATCAATCTGAGATCCGAGTTTCGTAGTGAAGAATGTGTAATAAACTGAGTTTTCTATCATCACTCTTACATCTCTCGCCCATTCTTTCATTTCACCTGGTTTCACTGATGCCAAAAAGCCTGCAATGATTATTGATCTGTCTATTGTATCCTGATTCGGATACTTTTTGACAATTCTCAATGCGTTCAAAGCAATTTCGCTGTCTTCCCACACAGCATTTTCTTTTTCATCGAATGATACACGCATTGAGAACAGCTGGTGGCGTGGAGTAAGCTTGAGAGAAAGCAGCTGTTCGACTGGTTTAGGAGCTTTGTTCGCCCAAGCAATATATTCGGATGAATTTTCGGAAATTTCACTGTTCGCTGTGTCAGTCATTACTGATTTGTGCGTGGAATCATGCGACTTAAATTTGTTCAATAAGACATACAATGCTTTGTTTGGCGATGGCTTCGTGTGATAGAAAAGGAAGTTATATATTAAATGCATCAAGTCAACAGTTGATTTTTCGTTAACACTCTTTTCGATGCAATGATTAATTGCCTCCATCAAAAACATAGTCAAGTATTCATAGCAGTCGAGGTATTCTATCGTGCAAACTATTTCGATGCACGAGAAAATCTTTATCCATTGAGAAGGGTCGCATTGTATTAAGAAATTAAGCAATTTAACATCTTTATGTTTGATCGCAAGCCAGATTGTCCAAATGCTCCATCCTGGTGAAGTGACAAAGTGTTGCTGCGGTTTTAATTTTGCGAACAATGACAAATCATCATTCAAAAACGCGAAATATGTTGTTATCTTGAATAGCTCTGGATAATCAGCAACCATTCCTGATAGAATACTCAAGAATGACTTAGTTGGAGTTCTCAAACAGATGTGGTGGTAAATGACGTCTAAGTGGTCATTCAGCGAAACATTGCAGAACGAGTTCAGTTTGTGGGTTAGGATAATCAGCTCCATCACTTTGCTTATGTTGTGTTCTGATGCTGTGTTTATCAATCCGTGAAGAAGGCAAGTGATTCTGTCGATGCTTTTGATGTCTTTAATCGGCGAAGGATGAAGCTGTGTGATTTGAATTGTTAAGTTGATCATATCTATTTGCTGCGCTTCATCTGGTAGGGTCATGATGCATATTATCAGTTGTAAGAAGTCTTTCTCTTCGAATGAAATGCCAGCCATGTTTTTCGCGAGAAAAGAAAGAAGTTTTCTGCAGCCTTCAGTGTCGAAATCTGCCGGCCTCTGTCTCTTTGAGTCTGATGTTCCTCCGTTCTGATTCAACTCCAACCACGTGTACCAATAGAACGTTCGCATTATGTTTATCAATTTCGAGAATGGCAGAACTTCCATGTAGAATTGTGCGTTGCAGTGGAATGTTTCGCAAATGTGCTTCAACACTTTCTTGTGTTCGTCGGAATCCATGGGAATCCACATATCGAAGTTAAGCAAAATATTCTCGACGAAACTGCGCTTAAGAGTGACAACTGTCAAAAGATTATACAAATCATATAAAGACTTATATAATTCGTAAGTGAGATGACGTGTTTCCAATGACATCAATAAGTGGCTCAAAAGTTTGATGCCGTTTGATTGATCAAATTCTGTTTGCTGTGTTGTGTCAATCAATAAGGCAGACTGAAGAACTGATACAATGTAAGGGGCAGTCAAATCTGTTTCGCTGCCGTCCCGTGTCTTTAAATCTATTTGAGCGAAAAGTGGAAGAATGATTTCGATGCCGAAAAATCTCAATAAAACATTTGCGAGACAAGAAAACTGGTTCGGACGCAGCTGGAGCATTTGTTCTGGAGATATGTATATAGAACTAGGAACTTCGATTATTTCTCTCACTCCTTTGTTTCTCAAAAATGAAATCTTCGAGTAGGATAAGTTCTCGCAGAATAAAATGTTTGCTAAACCTATCTGTCCTTTCCCACCGACTTGGAAAATGCCAGCCTTTAATGAATGTGTTGGAAAGTTCATGTTAATTTGGTCTCCTTCGATAAAAACAGATAATTTGTTTTCATAAATCGAAATACAAACAAAAGTCCACTTTTCGAAAGGCAATTGTTGATTAATCTTTTGGCCTTTGATCATTAAATATCTATCAATGATAGAAATTGTGACATCTCCAACTAGGAAAATATCAGATTGTTCGTGATTTGGAATATAAGCCCAAAACAGGATGCTAACGCCTGATTTCATGCTGTTTGGATTGTATGAGTATCTTAATTTGTCCGAAGAATAAAGATAAGAAATCGGAATTTGTTTTGTCTGCTGGAACATGTTCTTAAGAGGTTCTATGAAGTGTTTTGAGTACTTTCTGATGTATCTGTTGTCTTCCGGACTCAAAAGAGAAAGATATAATTGAACAGCAGATGGAGATGAAGTAATTGAAGATAATAAGAAAACCAAATCGATTAACTGTTTGTCTGTTGTTTCTCTGTGAGCAGAAATATAAGACAAAACATGATCATCAAAATGGGCTTCAGCTAATCTTATGGCATTTTTCTTATTGAAGTTAATGGAATCATATATTATCTTGATTACATCAATGTCAGATCCATAGAATCCATCAAACATGGCGCAAACAGCGTGAGGATTAATTATATCTAATTTCGTGAGATCAGACTCTCCTGAGCCTTTAGCTATTGTCATCAATAGATTAAATATATCGTGGTCATTTATTTCGAGTCTTTTCAGGATTTTTCCGAGATCTGAGATATATTTTGGTGATAATGATTTAGAATTGATTGCGTTGATATAGAATTTGATTATTTCTTTCAAAAGACTTAAAGTGAATTCTGTTTTTTCTACTTTGTTGGCTAAATCAGCTACAGCCGGACAAATCGTTGAAATTTGATCAAAAGAGTTGAGAGTGTGGTTTAACATCTTCAAAATCTCAGTTACAAGATGAATATTCTGGGGTGATGAGTATTGGTTGACTGCAACTTGAGTAATAATCATTTGAAACTGTTGCACAAGGATTTCCGAGTAATTTAGAGTGAAATATGACTTGAGAAGCTCTATTGCGAATGTTTGAATGCTTTCTTCAAATAAAAGTGAAATAAAATAAGAAATAAAAATTGAATTTTGAATAAACATTTCAAAAATTGTCATATCTCTGAATATTGTGCTAAACATTATGAATAAAACTTCTCTCGCATCTTCAACAATCTGAGAATTCTCATTTTGAAGCATATCAAGATCACGTAAAGTTCTGGACGCTCCAACGATAATTGGCATAAATTTTGGTTGTCTACGTATGTATCTAATTAAGTTTTTGTACTCGGCAATTAAAATACAGATGATTTCGTTAAATTGTGGAATATATGGTAAATATGCTTGAATTATCTTAAGTAAAAGCTCAGATCCTTGATATAAGAGCGTTTTAACACACAAATATCTGAGCGTGTACATAATTTTTGGATTCTGTGTAGTAGTTGTTGGATCTAAAATTAATTTTGGTATTGAAAAATCATTTCCATCCATATTTTCTGAGACATTACTCATTAGTAGAACGTAATATGAAACGTATTCGAGGTAATATGGCGTTCCAAACTTAGATTCGACGATTTTATAAAATTTAGGCACGAAAAGTTCTAATTCGTAAGGTAGAGAGCCTATAATTTCAAAGGCAAGCGAGAATTGGGCGTATGAGCTCGTTTTGTAAATTTCTGAATAATTGAATTTTGTTTCGATCGATCTAACTAAATTTAGTCCATTAGGGAATGTTTTTATGTCCTCAAATTTCATTGTTGTCGATTGATTCTTTGATAATTCAATTGGTTTAATATCGAGAATAAAAGATTCTGCTAAAGGTGGTCCTGATTCGATTATTTTAGGAATAGAAGTAAGTAGATCAGAAACGAACTGCTCTTGCGTTTCTTTCGGTAAGTATACATTAATTCTTTGTAGCAAAACTAATCCTAAATCGTTGAGTTTGGAAATTTGAGGTCTAATCGAGTCGAAAAGTATCTTGAAATGGTTTAACTGGAAAAATTGTGCTTTTTCTGATGCGATCATTTGAACTAATGTCAACATTTGCGGAAGGACGCCTTCGAAACTGTATCCATTCGTTTTGATGTATTTTTCGATACTAGTGACAAGCACATCGATCAAATCCTGTGAGCTTTCTTGTAGTTCGATGACGAAATCGGAAAAATTTGGAAATATCGTAGTGACTGTTTCTTCAGAGCCATTTTCAAACAGAATGGAGAAAAGTTCTGCGATGATTGATGCGATTAGTTTATAGTATTGCGTTTTATGAAGCTTCGCTAAAATTACAATTAAATAATCACAACCGGAAAAGTCATGAGTTCTATCGAAATTGTAGAAAATGGAAATGGATTGGTGGAATGCGAAGCTTAAAATTATCTCCTCTTCATGAAACGTCTTGGCGGTATATTGACTCAGCTGGTTGAGCAAGTCTATTGATGTAAACGGTTTGAAATCATAGCATTTGAATATGGAGTCGTATGTAGTAAGAGTTTCTGTCGAATTTTGCGATGGTTTGTATTGGCTAGGTACAATTATCTGGCTTAATAGCGGATCGTTGAGGATTTCGAACGGCAAATTCGTGAGATCATAGCTAAAAGAAGTGTTCAGGATGGGAATACAAAGTTTAATTCTCGAATTTGGCGATTTCTCCATTCTGATAAAAAAATTAATGATTTTTTCATGACAATTTTTTACAATCATCGTTTTTCAGCTGCACGTTTATTTGATCATTTTTTTAAACTTATTTTTGTTTTCTAATTTTCACATGGCAAAAATAGATTTACATGTCAATAAATTGTTTTATATGACAAGAATATTATTTACATGGCATGAATTCTATTTACGTGTCAATACATCTTTTTATATGACAAAAATTACATTTACATGTCAATGATTTTTCATATGACTTCATAGAGATTTACATGTCAATAAATTATCAATTCAAAAAAGTGAAAATATAATGTCATTGTTTACATTCAAATATTATTTTTCGAACGAAAAAATCCAAAAATAATATTTGAATGAAAAACAATTGCTTTATATGACAAAAATAATTTTTACATGTCAACAAATTTATTAAAATGGATTCATAACCATAGAAGAATTTAATCAGTGAGTAGAATTCATGGGAAGCTTAACGAGCAATTTGATGTACTGTGGGATGCTACTATGAATGGCGAAACATTAAACATTTGAAGTTTCTTGAGAAATTTCAGTGTCAGATTATTTATAGTTTTTGATACTTTTCCTTTACATGTCAAAATTTGCGTTCTATTTGACATGTAAAGTGAAGCTTGGTAATCGCATCCATAAAAGTCACAAAACAAGTTATTTTTTGATTAAATGATTAGTCCACAGCAATGGGAATCAATTTGCTCGCAAGCACAGAATCCTGGCCCTAATATGCAGGAATCTTTGAAATCAATCGAGTCATTTGCAGAAAGACAAGATTGTCTCGAATGCACATTGTCCATCATTTTATCCGAAACTCCAGTTTCCGATAACGCTTGCTTCTATTTACTCGGACAGGTTCATAAATTCATCAAAAAATACTGGAATCCTGAGATGGAAATTTGCCAAAATTTCAAAAATGCGTTTTGTGAGTTCATGTATAAAAATCTCGGAAGAATGGTTCCTAATCTTACCAAAATGGCCGAAATTGTTGTTACAATCGCTACATTCGAATGGCCTGAAATATGGCCTGAGTTTGGAGGCATTCTTACTGATGGAAGCGAAGAACATATTACCCAAACACTTCGAATTATATCTATTTTGTCCACCGCAATCAATGAATTTGACGAAAAAATTTCTTTAACAGGTCACAGACTCAACATTATGAACAAAGCATTTCTCGATCTGTCAGAACCTATACTCCAAATACTTGTTGCTGCATTTAGTATGTCGCCAGGCGACAATCTTGAGTTATATTCATCTGCATTAGAAGCATTGAACTCTATTTGTAGCAGAATTGATTGCCAATTCATTTTTAATTCAGACATTCTTATACAAATTCTAGAAAAATGCAACGGCACAGAATTAATACGAAATGCTTTGAAAGTTATCGCTGAAGTCATTAGCGTCGGACAAATAGATGATGAAAAGTCTGAGCTCCTTGTTCAGATATTTAGTTTGATTTCTCAGGTATTAGCTGATAATGATTTTTCAAATGAAATGGCGGAAAACAGTCAATGGCTAGAAGGCCTCTTATGCATTACGATTCCTAATATGTTTGAACAATATAGCGATATTTTAGAAATTCCTGATCTTCAAGAACAATTAGATCCAGTTATCACTTCAATTCTCAAATTAACAGATTATGTCGCCACTGAAGTATCCAATTGCGATGATACAATGCAAGAGCCTTTCGAAAAGTGCATTGATTTCTGGTACAAGACGACCCAAAGAATTGTTACAGATATGCGCTCCAGTGTTCAAACTGTTTATCGCGTTTATTGTAATTACCTGCCAGAATTGATCAGGATTCTTATTGTTAACATTGTTAATCCTATTCCAGTCAATCAAACGGAGGACAATGAACTTGAAGTTGAATCTAAGATCAAGTATGGCGATTTATATTACATGATGAAAAATACAATCGGATATCTAACAAAGATTGACACCAGACAAATCATTATAACATTTAATTCCATCAAAGTTGAACTAGAGCAAAACTTTGATATCATCTTATACCAGAAACTCTGCTGGGCAGGTGGTGGTGTTCTTCAAATGCTAAACGAGCAATCAGATAAAAACTTCGTCAAGGAATTATATGGAACGCTCGCTGGTTATTTCGAGCAAGTTGAAATAAATTTAGCAAACGAAGAACTCGGTAACCTAGAAAACGAAGAAATGGTTAATATCATCAAAATGTGCAACGCTTATGCATTCATCTGCTCACAAGGCGATAAATTTTATGTTTATGACAAAGAGTTACTTGAACATGTTGTCCAGCATCTTGTCAAAATGTTTGAGGCTAGATCTCCTGTATTGCAGCTAGTTGCAATTGAATCATTCTCCATTTTATCTAATTCGAAGATCAAATATTATTTCACAGAAAAATCAGAAGGCAATCAGCCAATTGCTGAACACTTGATTGAATTATGTCAAAATATTGTTACTGCAATTCCACCGCAATCAGCTGTTACACTCGTTTCCACCGTTTGCCAAATGGCTAGAAATCTCACAAGCCAAGAAGTTAACTATAAAGCTCAGATTCTCGATATTGTTGTCCAATTACTCCGCGCTGCAATAGATCAGTTTAACACTGATGAGGAGGCTCCCGTAAGGAATCTAATTAGTGCTTGCCAAATATGTGGAGCTACTTCAACTCTTGGCCAAGAGTTTTATGCTTATTTCTGCGAAGCCGCTGGTGCTTTATACAATCTGTTCCAAGGAACGACAAACACTATTTTCGAGATTATCAAAGCTTCGCAAAATGTCGAACAAGAGCTTCTAAGTTTAAGATGCAAATTATTGCAAAATGTGCAAACCGCGACGGTCACTCTTTTATCCAAGATCTTCTGCCTGACACCACCAGAAGTTGCAGAAGCAGAAGTCATGCAAAAACTTGTTGAAATGATGGAATATTTCCAGGAAACTGATCCTATAGTTAAAAACGCTACATTTTTCGAAGTTGTGGGAAATGTTGCTAAAGCATATCCACAATTTTTCGTTCATATTTTCGAGAACTTCTTTTCATTGATGTTTCAGCCAACAATGATGTTAATCAACCCACAACAGAATTACCAAGATTTCCTGACAAACTTCCCCCTCAGAAGGCCCTTCTTCAAGATGCTTCAATCAATTATTATTTACATTCCAGATTTATTTACAAACATCCTTCCAGAAAGGACCTTAGACATCATCAACGCAGTGATATTCGGCTGCTATCATCCAACTCACGAAGTATCTGAAGTTGCACATGATATCTTAAGAGATATAATTATAAACGCGCGCGATAAATGCGGTGAGAAGTTCAGAGTAGAATTCTTCAATGGAATGCTCTTGAATTTATTCACTGATGCTATTAAATTAGCTACAGACACAGCACATATGTTCTGCTTCCATAAGCAAGCATTATTGGTAAATGAAATAATGCAAGTACCTGAAGCCAAAGCTGCAACAGATAATTTGTTCAATTTACTATGTTCGCTCTTCCAGACAATTGATCCTGCTGATCTAGCTGCAATCTTCCAGAGACTTGCTGAACTGAAAGCCAATGATGGACTCACAGATTTACTCTGCCTCACCAAGCATGTCTCGAGATTTGACAAGCAAATTCTCGCAGAAAAACGCCAGGCTGCTTTGGAAGCGCTCAGACAAAGAGCAGATGAGGCTGCAAAGCAGATTGAAACACAGGATTTTGATTAATTTTATTTTGTCTTTGTTTCTATAGAATAAACAAATATTATGGATTTAAATCAACTGCATTTTAGGAATGTATATTGTCGAGAAAAACAATGATAGAAAGGATCTCTTGAAATTAATTAAATTATTTTTTTCTATTCTATTAAATAAGCAAATCATTTGTATGTATCTATATGATTATTAAATTAAAGATAGAATATGTTTATGATAAATAAAATTATCAAAATATAAAATATTTCAAATAAATATAACATGATAAAAAATTAATTCAACAAAAATACAATATATAGTTTGGCTCTGAGTTTCAAAGAGGTTATCAAATGAAAGTTGATTTGAAAATAAAAATTATGTATCGGTGTATCCATAAGTATTTGAACCATCTTGGAATATATAATATCCTGATGGCTCTGTTTTCTTTTCCATGAATGAATTTTTCTTTTTCTTTGGATCAACTCTTGGTTTCTTTTCGTAATTGAAGAATTGAGGACATGAGCACTGCACTATAACATATATTAATAATACAATAAGAAGAATCAGCAATATAATCGAGAAAATTACTAATATGAATACATTTGGAGAAATAAATCGCCATAAAGAACACGATTCACTATCACATGTCTTAACAAATTCGTTAGGTTTCTTAAATTCGATTCTAGCAATTCTCGGATTAATTCCATCAGATTTTATGTCGAAATTAATAAAAGTTCCTTCACCTTTGAGTAGCATTCGGAGAATTAATGGACGATTTGTGCAATCTAGTGTAATATCTATATTCGGTTGCAAAGCTGGTAACGGATTTTCATAATCCTTATAAAGAAGAATTCTGTTGTTAACCGAATCGATGTTTGAATTGATACTTAAATCAATCATCGCAGAAGTAGTGAACATAACGCATTTATCTTCATATGGACTTAATTTGAAATAAGTTAGAGATTTATCGCTGAATCTCATCGTGTTATTGGCCATATTTGTGATTATAAGTCCTGTTTTGCAAATATTTGGAGCAGATCCGTAAACAAAATCCAATTTTCCCGGACAGTTAATACTTATTGTATAAGAAGCAAAAGGAATATTCGCTTCAATATATAGAGGTATATTTGGTGGAAAATAAGACTTTGAATACATTAATTGTGAACTGCCGATATATGATTTGTATTCTTTGATTTCCGCGCTGTCTGGAATTTGATTGAATATCAAGTAGAAGCCGTATATAGAGATATTTACGCATATATTTATTGATTGTGTTATATTAGCTTTATAATGGTAGAATCCTGTATAAGAGTTCAGTCGCTCGGAACATTCTCCAACACTCATGCAAATTTTACTCAGCAAGATTAAAATCAACATGTTCTATTGTGTTGGAATTTGGCTTTTTAAACTTCTAAAAAATTAAAAACCATTTTTATTCATAAATATATATTCTTTGATTAGTAAAGATTATATATTTTAAAAATTGAGGTTTATTTTTTAATAAGTAGGGTCTAATCTTAAAAAGCAGGGGGCGAAACTATCATTCGGGCGGAAAAAAATGGACTTTGAGGAATGGTGCTCCAATATATTGAGCTCTATTCACTCTCAATCCTTTCTTGAATCTCATGTGAATGAAATAATATCGCACGTGATCTTTTACAAAAAGAATGGCTCGATTATGAAACCTTACGAAACCGAAACTCAGGATTTTCTCTTTACTTTTTCACCAAAGCTCATTGATAGGCTATTATCGATAAAACCGCAAGTAAATTCTCTCGCTGCTTCGATAAATAAAATTTTCCAATCATATATCTCAATATCTGAGCAATTCGTATTTCAACGCAATCAAAAGCTGATGTCGTCGATCTACAAAATAATCATGAATGTTGAATCGCTCTTTTATAATAGCTTAGACTATAATAGCTTTTCAGAAACTATATCACCATTTTATAAAGAAAATCGCAAACTATTCGCCGGAACGAAATACTTGTTGATATGTAACGAGCACTATGTTTCTGAGATGCAATTTAATCCTGAATTTGATAATCAAGTTCTTCGCGTTTTGCTTAGTTTGAAAGAATACTGGTCGGAATCGGACTTCATGGACTGCATCGAGCATTATTCTGATAAATTTATTGATTATGTCGACAAAATTAAAGGAAAAAAGATTCGAGATATTCCAGATAAAGAGCTAATGACGAATTTTACGATGTTAATAGACTATCTAGGTGATGGTACTATCACTGATGACCTTATTCAGTGCAGATTCGAATATTGTATACGAATGTTAAAATCTGAATTTTTATCTAAGCAATACTCAGCTTTACAAGTCCTCATGGCATCTAAGACACTTACCCGCGATCAAATACAAGCTATAAGACAAGAGTTTGTTATCGACTCAGTCTTAGAACATTTGCATCAAGAAACACTACATGGCTTTGTCTGGCTTCTCAAGACATTATTGAAGTCAGGACACATAGAAGATAGGATATTAGAGATGTTTTGGTACAGAACAATCTCTCAATATTCATTTTCCATCGAGAACTTTCTTAAAGAGTGGGAAATTCTTGTTCCAGCCATACCTGAACAGCAAGTAGATGCATTCTGGAAGTCAGTCGCTAACTCAAAAGTCTTGCCAATAGAAACACTGAATTTTCTGATAAATGTTCACGAAAAAGTACCTGAATCAAGTAAATTGCAAATATTTTACAGATTATTCAACTCCAATGAAGCCAATAATAACAAAAACTACTCGATACTGCTCTGCAAAGCCATCGTATACTATATTCCCGAAGACGAGCAGATAAGAAGCGAATTACAAGAATTATCTCTTAATATGCTAGAAGAAAACAAAAATCCTGCTGCAGCTATATCATGCTTGCAAACTATATGCAAGAATTTCGAGCAGGAAGAGGCGCAGATCATCATCAGAAAGATAATCAACAACGCTAAGAACTTAAGAGGAATATCAACATATTTATTGAACTTAATAAGTTCGCTTCTTGAAAAATTTAAGACTGAGCTATCTGCCGATGATTTTACTTTAATCAAGAAGTGCTTCAACTCATCTCTAGATGTCGCACCAGAAGAATTCGAAAAATTCTTATTGAGTCCATTTATTGCTTCGAACAAAATTATTACTTTAGAAATGAAAATGAATTATTTCGAATTTTTAGCGCACAAGAAATCAACTGAGCCTTCTTATATACATCTTGTGTTTGCGTTATTTAACCAGATCAACAAAGAATATTTCGATTATCATTATCTAAAAGCAACGACATTAAATTTGAGATGCTTAGATGATCTATGGGCTTTTTATTTCACAACGAGTTCAACTGATGTCATTAAAAGGATCTGCCGGATTTATTCTTATTGTCCAGATCCAGAAAATATCCGCAAATTTATAGATTACGTGACAACAGGTACAATAGACATCAACAAGATTTCAGCGATAGAAACACTGATGGAAATGAAAGAAGGCAGAATAACAGGAAGAAATCAGAACAGATGGGACAATGATACAGATTTACAGAAAGTCCCGGTCACAGGAGATTTCACTGGATTGTTGCTTCTCCCTGATTCTATACCTGCCGCTGACTTAAAGAAAATATTCGCAGACATGTTGGCTGTTTATCCTGAATCAATAACATTAAGAATTGACAAGAGAATAATTACAGGAAATGTTAATTTATCACCTCAAACAATACTCGAAGTCAAAACAAATTCTGATGTTAAATTTAGCTTCAACAGTCTCCCGAGTTCTATTATCCTTAGATCTGGTTTATACAACAAGGTTCTTCCGTTTTTAAGCTGCGGAAATGAAGCAATCGAAAAAAGCGCGTTGAATATATTAAACATGATTCCAACACCGAAAGAAATAATAGACGAGCTAACGCAAGAGAAGCCAAACTGGTCATCAATATTTAACAAATTGCTTCCTCACAGACTTTCTTATTATCTGTCTGCAATCGGAAAAATGGCAATTGAAGATAATTATTCAAACACTTTCTTCATCAACGGCGGCGCTGAAGCATTTTTCGACACTTTATTCTACGATGACAATTTCTGCCATCACTCATTAGTAGTTCAAATATTATCTACTATAATGACAGCTCAAGTTGGTCCTGGAGCAGAACTAACAAGAGGAACGATGCTCGCTACTGTTCCTAAAGAAAGAGTTTCTTTCATTTTCGAAAAGATTGCTCAACTAGCTGAAACAAATACATATATTACCACAAAGATATTCAACTTCGCTTTAATGATCGCTCAAGCCAACCATGATATCGTTGAAAACAACAGCTTCAATGTTTTGATAAAAGCATGCATTTTCAGCAAGGAATTACCATTTAGGAACTACACATCAACACTTGCGCATTATTCAAAAATTGATATTTCGACGTTTTTGCCATTGCTTCCATTATCGAGGAGCCAATATTGTGGAGTTTACTTCAATTTACTCAAAGAAGCAACAGCTAATGCAACAAACGAAGACTGGAAATTTTTGGTGGAATTCTTTAAGACGCAGTTTCCGACATCAAACGATTTCGTAGAGCAGCTCTATGCATCATATCCGCCCCCTGAATTCGTTGATGGAATCTTTTCGGTTTTAACTGCTTTCCCGAAGAAGGTTAGATCAGAAGAACTCGATTTGATGAGATTTATATTGCAAAACATCCTCCTTAATACTGCACATCTTTACACATCAAATGCAATTTACAAACTTTTAATAGAAATATCGTCTGAAAAGTCATATCACTCAGAACTTCTTTCTGTCTTGTCAGCAGCCCATAAATCATTCGAATCTAAACTAGGTCATCCTCCAGCAGTAGGAAATAAATTTAGAGGCCTTAAAAATCTTGGTGCAACATGCTACATGAATGCTGCATTGCAAGTTTTGTTCTCTGTCCCTGAATTCACAAATCAACTGCTAAGTTTAGACATTCCTAAAGACAGCTGGCTCCATAATTTGCAGTTGTTATTTGCTCAGATGAAGTTTTTGCCTGATTCAGTTATTGATCCTTCATTCTTCGCTGCAACATGGCTTGATTTTGATGGACAACCTATCAATGTCAGACAGCAGCAGGATTCCCTAGAGTTCCTTCAAGGCGTCATCGATAGAGCGAATGATGTTATTAAAGGTCTCGCTGAACCATTCAGTGGTGAATTCTTATACGCGATCAAAGGCATGAACACAGACTTCCATTCTGAGTTCAACGAAAAATTCACAGTCTACCCTGTAGAAATAGAAGGGTACCACAAACTCAGTGAGTCATTTGAAGCTTTCCTTCAGCCAACATCCTTCACTGGCAGCAACCAATACTTGGCAGACGGCCTCGGGAAAATCGATGCAACAAGAACACAAGCTATATATAAAGCTCCAGACACTTTAATCATGCAGCTTAATCGCTTCACTTTTGACATGCAAAGCGGTGAACGCCATAAGATTGGCTCGGTGTTTGAATTTCCTCTTGAACTCGATATTAAGCCAATTTTAGCTGAAGGTGTTCAAGCGCCGAAATATAATCTTTCAAGTGTCATTGTTCACTATGGAACTGCGCAGAGCGGACACTACACGTGTTATATATTAAAGGACAACCAATGGTATAACTTCAATGATGGATTAGTCACTGAGTTCGACGACAATATTGTTTCTGAATCCAAAGGTGTCGATGGAATGCATTATGAGTCAAGCTGGAGCTCAGGAAAACCATCTGCCTACGTTTTAGTTTACAGAAATTCGGAACTAAAATCAAAAGAATTAAGAAAATCAAAGATTGCTCAAGATATAATCGATTGCATCAAACCTCGTCTTTCTCATTCTATTATGCACAACATTTTGACATCAAAAGAATACTGCGAGTTCTTCTTACAAGTTTGCGATGAAGGAAATTTGTTGTTCGAGTATTTAACAAGATGTCTCACAACATCAACTGGCCAAAAGATTTTAGATTTAGTTCAGAAGAAGTTGCAAGTATTGGTTGGTGGACGACCGGATTTCGCCAACTATGTTTTGTCGCAGCATGAAAATCACTTCACATGCTTATTAACAAGCCCATCTAAAGAAATGAGGAACTGTTATGCAGAGGTTTTATGTGCAGCAATGCAGGCAGCTGAAACATCATCAGTAGAAAACATGTTGTGTTATTTAGAGAGTAGATTCGACGAAATAATGCAATACTGGCAGAACTTTGATGAATTCTTCCTTCCTTTCCTTCAGTCTGTTACATTAAACTGCTCCAATGAACACAAACTTATTCCACTTTTCTTCAAGTTCTTGGAAGAAACAATTCCTAACTACGCAAGAACCAATGACGAATTCTCTTATTCAAGGATTAATATTAGCTCTGTTTTCAAGCTTTTAGTTGTCCTTCTATCATCGCCACAGTCCAGGCAGACATACCAATCAACAGTTTTCTCGCCTGTCTTCTTGGATAGATGGTTCCAAAGCACTCATCATGCGATTGCTTTTTCGCAACTATTGAGAAGCTTCGTCATTGAAAACAAAGATTTGTCATCGACGTTCTTTACTTTCTTCAGCAACAATGCACAACAGCTCTCTCCTGCAGCTGCCGCGGGCCATTTCTCAGTCATCATCGCATCAAACACTGATCAGACATCAAAGCAAATTGGCTGGGTTTTCAGTTTCTTGAAATCCAAACCAGATCATTTCATTGCTTCTTTCCTTTCATCTCTGATTGAGAAAATCACAGAGAGCCACATCGATTTCACAAATGCAGTGTTGACGCATGCTAACATATGGGTTGGTGGATGGCTTATGTCAGACAATCCTCATCTTAGACACGAAATCAAAAGATTTATTATATCCGTCTTCGATTCTCAACACGCGAACTCAAGAGTAGCTCACTTAACTGAGAGACTTCTTGAGCGTTTGCCTGAACTTGCCTCGGTGTCTTTAAAGCGCAAAGCCACATTCGTAGATCCTTCATATTCAAGCTCAATTCCGCCCGAGAAAAGAATTCCAGCTCCGTCATTTTACAAGGTTTTGTTATGGTGCATGTCCAAATCTGCTGCATTCACGAAAGTTGCCAGCCAGTCGAAATTGTTGAATGACACTTTGATACAGCACAAGAAGCTTGATTTATCATACAACAAGAGCATTGTTTCATTGTTAAACATCATAACAATGATTCCTGCTTCTTCTTACTTCAATCATGTTGATCCTGGAAAGTTCATTGCTGCTTTCGATAATTTATCACTATACAATGAGAAGAATTTCGATGTTGCACTTAAAGCATTGAACTACTGTTTAACTAAGTCTCCTTATCACGTCGCGAATTCGCAGTTGTTGAAGTCTGCAGTTAACTTAATCCTTTGTTCATCGAAACATTGCTCATCAAATTATGGCGACGAACTTTCGGTGATTTGCAGGATGTTAACAACACCTGACTACTCGGCGAATTTAGCTCCCGCTTTATTCTCAGCATTTAACTTCCCTAAGTCACTTGAAGATGAGTTAGTTCCGCCAACAGATCTCACACTACAATTGCTTAGAGCATCACCTGAAACTAGTGATGACTTCATGAAGTTCAAAGTCCACGAAGTTGTTCATAAAATTGCCTTGTCTAAAATAGATAATCCAAAGAATTTTGCCATACTCAGAGAATTCACAGATTCATTCCATGCCGTCAATGCAGACAAATATGATTGGTTTAGAAAATCATTGTTAACACCGCTGATAACATTTTGGTCCAACTCTCCTTTGATTGAAGCAATGGCTCACAGACTTGCAATGCCATTCCACACTCCACACGATGCTGATGAAATTTGCACACTTCTCACTGCAATCGCAACTGTTTCTCCTGCATTGGCATCAATAGTTATTGATCGACTATCTGCTTTCAAAGGAAATATCGTAAACCACGCAGAACAAGCTGCTGTAACTATCGCAATGGCTGCACTTGAAGCACCAGAGAACTCACTGCCGCTTTTACATGATGAAATTAATAATGCTCCTAATAATGTTAGAGCAATTCTTATTAGAGCTGCAGCAAGAGTCAAAGCTTTATCAAATTAGATATTTTACTATATTCAATAGAAATGTATTTATATAAAATAGAGTCTTTCGTAATTCCCCTTTTTATTTTATCACAACAAGTAGCTTTTTGAATGAAAATTGAAAAAAAAATTATAATTTTGATTTTTTTTTATTCAGACAATGGTCATAATATTTATGTTGACAAGAACTTTTAGAAACATAATATTCATCCACATTCTAACCTCAATTTATTGGATATGAATTCATTGTGAGAAAATCATAACTATGAATAGTTCATAAACACGCGTGTTATGACATCAACTATATGTATAATAAAGCAACACATTCTTGTTGAGGAATGATATATAAGCTAGAAAGATATTTTGACAAAAAATAATTTACAAATTATTTACGTGGCATATTCATGAATTAAACTGATTCACTCAAATTAACAATTGATTTGCAATAAGGATATAATTCTATAGTAGAAAATGCAATAAAAAGCATTAAAAAGCTAAAATCTAAAAAGACGATAGGGCGGTTTTGGTCGACCTTTCGAGATGTCTGCAGAAGAAGCCAAGGCCGCTGCTCCAGCTCCAGCAGAACAAACAACATCAGGCAAGAAGGATGTCCAACTCGGCCCACAAAAGAGAGAGGGCGAGGTTATCCTCGGCGTTGCCCACATCTATGCTTCAAAGAACGATACATTCGTCCACGTTACAGATCTTTCCGGCAGTGAAACACTCGCCCGCTGCACAGGTGGTATCGCCGTCCGCGCTCAGCGTGATGAAGCTACACCATATGCCGCTATGCTTGCCGCTCAGGCTGTCGCTGCTCGTCTTAAAGAGCTCGGCATTGATGGCGTTCACATCAAGTTCCGTGGTGAAGGTGGCTCCACACGCCGCCTCCCACAGCAGGGTGCCCAGTCCGCTCTCCGCGCTCTCGCCCGTGCTGGTGTTAAGATTGGCCGTATCGAGGATGTTACACCACTCCCACACGATTCTACACGCAGGAAGGGTGGTCGCCGTGGTCGCCGCCTTTAAAAATCTTATTGATAAAAAGGTTTCATTTAGAAAAAAAAAAAAATAACATCTCCACATACTACAAAAACGAAAGCTCAACTCTGAGAACTTTTACCATTAAAATTTCGATATATTTTATTTTTGAAACAGCCAAATCTAAGAATTGCGATTAGCATTGGCCTTTTTCTTGTGTATAACCTGTTTAAAATCATTTTTATTTTGTTGTTATGAGATCTATTTTCTTGCCTCCATCGCCATCGAAAAACGAATACAAACAATTCGAAAATCCGTGGATTTCTGATGAAATTGAAGAGGAAACACCAGGTTATAAAGACTTAACTCTTGAAGATTTGGGATATGAAACTCAATTCGGAGTAAAAGCTCAAAAAGCATACGATTTATCAAAGAAATTGCAATATAGAGTAATAAGAAATGACGGAACTCAACAATCCCTTGTCTGGTTGCTCGAAATGAGAAATATTATCATGGTTCAACTCTCAAATTTACAAGCTAGCTATATTACTCGATTCGTTTTCGATCGCAATCATCAAACACTACTAATAATTTCGGATGGATCAGTTGTTGGAGGAATGGTTTTCAGATTGTTCCCAAAATTAGCAGAATTGGTATTTTGCACACTCGGAAAGAAATTCCATACAAATGGATATGGTTCCTATATGATGTCTGTCTTCAAAACTTATCTTCAAACAATTGGGATTCATAATATTTTCACTTATGCAGATAACACAGCTATAGTTTTCTTCAATCGCCATGGTTTCACTAAAAACTCATCTCTAAAATACGAGGAATGGAAAAATTACTTAAAAGATTACGAAAATGCAACTTTGTTATCGTGTACAATAAATCCAAATGTAGATTATTTAATGATTCACGCTGCTATTGATGCACAGCTGCTTGAAGTCCAGAAAAAACTTGGATCACGAAAAATCCAAAAAATAGAAAAATTTCCTGTTACAAAACTCGAAGGAGTTATCGTTAAAAAGAAACAGCAGCAGATAGTGATCGATCAAAACATGCACGCAGCCCTTTCTGCAATAATGCAAAAACCTCAAGCTGATATGTTTTGGACTTTACCGAAAAGCTCTGTGTTTTCTGAGCTTTCTCTAACAAATATCAATGATAAAATCAAGTCAGGCTACTACGAGAGCTACCAACAGTTCCATAATGATGTATTAAGAGTTTTCAATGGAGTGATTGAAGAATCTCCAGATGGAAACGCTTTCACGATTGCTGCAAACGCAATCAAAGGTGATGTCATCAAAATCCTTAACAGCTACGGACCGATTAACCAAAAATAAATCAATTTACCAAAAGTAATTTATTTTTGGCTGATTTGTCATTAATTTGCATGGTATCGCTGAGCGTATTGCATCTATTAGTAGAAAATTCTTGTATTGCAGAAATATAATTTGATGATTTTCAAATTTTGTTATTTGCAATATAATATATAGTTCACTATTATTTCTAGCTCGTCAACTTTTGATTTTTCTTGTTGATTTTCATTTTTCTAGAATCTCATTAATTTTGTTCATCAAAACACTTATTACATCAGATGCTTCACTTGTCTCTGATAGTAAATCATCTAAAGAATCTTGGATCCGTTCGAAATCTAGGTCTCCCCATATTGAATCTGGTTTTCTGCAAATAATAACCATAATATCATTAATAAATCTTATGATATTTTCCAATGTCGTGCCTTCCAAGTGCTCAAATATCATTAACAAGCCTTCTGAACGAAAAATATTCGCCAAAAAATCATGAGAACATAATTCCAAGAATAAGCAGACCAATGGCACTGCTTGATTAACAATAGCAAACTGCCACGTTTCTATGGTTTCGAAAATAGTTTGAACTGAACCAAGATTCTCGAAATAAGAAATTAAAAACTGCTTGTTTGATAAAATCTCTAAAACCATGGATATTCCGATACTGTTAATGCTGGGATCAGATGCGAAAAGCATTTCGTTAATTCTTTCAACAATTCTCTTAATTAGAATTTCATCTTCAAAAAATTCATCAGGAGACTTAGATAATGTCAGAATTAGCGCATATGAGGCTGTCTTAAGAATTTCTTTCTGATCTTTTTTCAATAAATCAATGCATTTAGAAATTATTAAAAATCTTTGTTCTTCGATATCTTCTGTTGATTCCACATAGCTTATTATCAGATTTATGACAGCTGAAGCTATTTGTGGCTGCTGGGAGACTTTATTAATTAAATCTTCAATAATTTTCTTTTTCCTTTTTTCATCGAAATTTGATGCCATGAATGGACACAGAGCGAGCAATGCATATTTCTTTATATTATCATCGTCTGAAGACTTGAAAATGCAGCTTATCCGTCTAACAAAATCGAAATTTTCCATATATTCGAGATTAAATGACGAAATTAAACGTAGAAGCATCAAAGCCCATTGACACACTAATCCTTTCGAGTTGAACACTATGACGAACAAAGAATTAATGAAAATATCAGTTAATTCTGATTTTGATTCATCAATTGTTGATAAAACAGAATAAACATAAAATAATGCTAAAACTAGCTCATCAGATTGCATAAATTCATTTGGTTTTATTGCTATCTTGCTTTTAAGGACTGGAATCGAACATTGAGAATTACCAACAGATTCTAATATATGTCTCAAGCAATTTATAAATAAAGGCTTGCAATTGAGAGTATCATCACTAAAATGTTTGTTATTATCAATATAATCATATAATAATTTAATGGGAAAATCATTAATCGATTCAAAATTATCTGCAAGAATAAGAAGATTACGTGAAAGGTCAACCCTGTGGCTTTGTGCAAGAGCGTGTGCCTCATCAAATGTACAATTAACTAAATCAATGTAATTTTCTTCTTTGAAATCCATTTTTGTTATGTTTTGAGACACAACTGAAAAAAATTCTGTGAGTATAATTTATGACAAAGTAATAAAAAACAACTAATTGTAGTATCCGACATCGTTCATCGGTTAGGATAAGCGGTTCTCATCCGCTGGAGCGGGGTTCGACTCCCCGTGTCGGAAAATTCTT
>MRSU01009658.1:0-24595 GCA_008369845.1 Trichomonas gallinae
AATCATTGAAATAAAATGGCAGATATATGAAAATTTTTATATGAAATTTTATGAACCTTATTTGTAAACGGTTTTCTGCCGACATTTGTCATATATGACTGCAAAAAATCAATCCGAGTTTTTGTATTCAATAAGCGGTATTGAAAATTATCATTTTGCCCAGAAAAATAAACTCACTTTTTGAAGAGATCTAATGCTCTAACAATATGCACCACTTTGTATGTGGTGCTAGTGTCATCTAAAAAATAATTCTCTCGCTTAATTTTTTTAATTCATCGGCCCTAATACTCACTTTTGGAGAGGTCATCCATAATTCTCTCGCTATTTGTCCGGAGCAGACCCTTAATCACATTTCAGTATTCATTTTGATGAATTTTACAACTATCTTTCACTGGTTTTACGTGTATCCAAAAACAACATAATAATAAAATCACCAATGATAGCAACAAACTATTATAACAGCAAAGCTGCATTAATTATGGCTTCAAATAATGAACCATTTTCATTTTGTAAAAATTTATTATAGAATATCAATGAATATGTGTATAGATTAATATACTTTGTTCGGATTTGCATATTTTTTTCAATGAATCTTCCTCCAATTCGTAACGTTGAAGTTCCTTTGAAATACGAAGGACTTGTTACTCTTGAAAAGTTTCTATATGATTCAGGAAATATTCCTAGAGATGATATAGCAAAATTTATCATAGATTCAAAGATTTTAGAATCAAAATTCGTTCAATCTGCATTAATTCAACTAGATTATGATCTTGCTATCGATATATCAAAAGATTTCAATCAAATCAAGCCGGAATTAATCGAAAAATCTTATTTAAAGCCAGCAAAACTATATAAATTATACAAAGGAAATGTTTCAACACTTGATCAGATTATGCAACTGATTAAGAATGAACAAGACATTACATTCATACAGGAATTTCTTCAATATTTTAGAATTGAAATCCAGGATCCAACTATTTTACTTAAACGACTTACTCCACAGCTGCAATTGGAATTGCAGCCACTGATTACAAAGATTAATCCAAATGAAAACGTTAAAGACACAATATCAGATAAATTGAATTCGATTTTTACAAAAGATGATCTAGATGCATTCAAAACACTGTTTAGGTCGCTTGATAAAGATATTTTGATTGACAATCCACGAAATTCCGAAGAAAATAAATTCGAAAAATTGAATTTATTAGATTTTGCAGCCTATAAAGGAGCTGAGCGTTGTTTTACTCTTTTACTTGACAATGAGTTCGAAATTACTCAACGAACTCTTGCAAATTCAATTTTTGGTAAAAACGTGGAAATTTTGAGAAAATGTATGGAAGAAAAGGACTTCCCAAGGAGAGTATTAGTTTATGCAGTCGAAAGTCGAAATTACGATGCATTCGATATAATTATTAATGATCTCAAAGAAGATGAGGATTCTAACTATGATTCCGAAGTCCTTGATGCTTTCCATGAATCACTTGGATATGGAACTGTTATATTCTATTTATATTTGAGGAATCTCAAAATAGAGAAGAAAGATTCACTTTTCTATTTAAAGAATTCGATTTTTGTCGAAGATTTAGCATCAGAGAAGCCTTCAATGATAAACTCTCTTCAGCAGACTCCACTGTTTGTTGTCAATGATGTTGACACATTAAAGGAGTTGATAAAACTTGGTGTTGATGTAAATCATCACGACAAACTTGGCAGGACAGCTTTATTTATTGCTGCAATGAAGAATGACTTCGAAAAAGTTAAATTCCTTGCTTCTAAAGGAAGCCTTGTCAGCAAGGAATTTTCTATAATCCACAACTGCCTCTCATGCAAGCTTTTCAAGATGGCGAGATTGCTGCTGGATATTGGTTGCCCGATTGATGAACAAAGCTCAAAGAGACTTCATCAATACGAAACAAATCATTCCCTCGATGACGACTTTTCAGATGAAGACGACATGTATGTAATGATGGAAACGCACACAGGAATATTCCATCAAAACATGCAAGATGACGTTTCATCTGATGGATATTCAGACTTCGATATATAAAAAACTATAGATTTATGTAAACTAATTTATAATGATTATAATTTTTTCCATTTTGAGGCAAAATAAATTGTCAATCAGCCCAATTCATCGGTTGATTTAAATTATTGTATTATGCTTAAAAAATTACAATGCGATGTTTAAAACATAGGATAGAAATTTAAATCATCATGATAAAAAAAAAAAAAATTGATGAAAAAATTAAAATGTTTAGTGAGCTTAGATAGTGTAAACGTTATCCTGTTTGTTGATGTTGTAGCTGTTGAGCTCGAGTTCGATATTGTTGCGGCACTTATCGAGAACAATACCGTAACCGTTGTTTCCAGAAATATTTGACTTCTTGACGAAACCCCTGCAGCCCATCAATCTCATACCATCCTTGTTCTCGAAGATATCGCATTCCTCGACATTGATGCTGGAGTTCTGGGCTCTGATACCCTGCGTGCACTGAGAAATCTTCGACTGAAGGCAGACCAAGTTAGAGTTCTTTGTCAAGTTGAAGCCGCACTGAGCCTTAGAAAGTGTTGAGCTGCTGACTTTGATCGTAGAATTGTCAGAGCCAACGACGCAGGCTGGTCCTTGTGAAAGCGACATCGTGCAGTTTGTGATTGTAGCGTTTGCAGAGTTCTGTACTGCAATGTTGGCGTGTTTCGTTTCAATGATCTTAGTCTGAGAAACGGAAAGTCTGGCTGACTTCTCAACGCAAATACCTGGACCGGCCTTTGTTTCTATGACATTGCAGAACTTGAGGTCTGCGTTTGAATCTGGACCAGAAACTCTTAGGTTGACAGCAGACAACTTGAGGTTGCACAGCACCATGCTTACGCTTCCTTCCTCGATGTTGACATTATAGCCTTCGTTGGAGGTGAATGTGCAGTTCGAGAAAGTGGTATCTGAGTGAATATCTGCGCCTGCAGCTTCGTTTCCGTTGACAAGACAGTTGTTGAACGTGCAGCAGCATCTTCCAACAACAGTAATACCACGACCTCTGTTCTCCGCGAAAACGCAGAACTCGAACAAAGCCTTGGAGTCTGTTTCAACGACAATACCATTCTCACCGTTGTTCTTGAACTGGCAGTCGATGATCTTCGGCGAGGACATGTTCATTCTCATCGCACCGTTTGAAGAGCCTGTGACTTCAACGTCGCTTATCTCGAAGTTGGACTCGCAGCGATCGAGCATAATGGCTGTTCCACTGCAAGCAGAGAAAGATGAGTGCTTGATGAATCCTTCGACTTGAAGAGCGCGTAACATTGGGCCGCCGCTCTTTGTGAATCTCGATGTATAACATTTGACAGTTGAAACTTGTGCGACGATTGATGACTTCTTGATCGATGTGAAGAGGCAGTTAACGAACTGACCTTTTCCGTGATCAAGAACAACAGCTTCTCCTTCGATGGAAGTGAAGTTGCCGCCTCTGCAGTAAAGGTGTCCCTTAGAGACAGCGATGAAGTAGCTGGACTTGCCTGTGAAAGAGTCGTCGTTAGAGTATAACCTCGCTCTGTCACTAATAACAATTCCGTAGTCATCTGGCGAGCTTCCTGAGAATTTGTTCTTGAATGAGATGAGACGTGAGTTTGGCGACATGTTGATCATCGATCTTCCGCATCCTGAGAACTCACAGCCAGCAACTGATGCACGAGAGTTCTGTCTGAGGATGAGGCCAGATGTATTGCAGTTGATGAACTTAGTGTCACCGATGTAAATGTCTGATGTGATTGTCTGCAATCTGATACCACTCTCCTTGATATCTTGTATCTGGCATTTGATGATGGAAGCAATTGTTTGGCGGCTCAAATCGAATCCGATGCCAGCCTGCTGGATTGTCAATCCTTCGGCGTGCAGTCTTGCCTGGTCGTTAGCATAAACAGCGTTACCGTTGAGTTTCCTGAACTCACTGAAAAAGACAGCTGCGCAAGCTGACCTCAAAACAATCAGGCCGTGAGCTGCATCGCTGAATGAGCAGTGATCGAATGTTGCGTATGTCTTTCCATTCAAGCTCAATGCTGCTGTAATGCCACCAATGAATGCGCATTGTTTAGCGATGAAGGCGCAGTTTTGGACTGATGAGCCTTGTCCTTTTGGCTGTGAGACGAACTTGATGCCTTCAATGAAGACTTCTGGTGCAGTGACATTAAGGCAGAAATCGCCTGACGCGTATAGCTCAACGCCAGCACCTCTGATGAACAAAGATTTCCTGATGAAAAGTGACTCGTTGTATTTTCCAGATGGAATCTCGATGATGGAAAGTGGCGGCTGGCTGTCGATGAATGCCTGGAGTGTTCCCATGTTCGGTGCATATCTAGCGCCTCTGACTGGAGTATGTGGTGTGATCGCTGGCAGTGAAATAACGTTGGCAACGAATGGGTGGGTGAATGGCGGAGGCTCGCTGTCGAATGGTATGAGATTTCCTGGGATGGCGCAAACCTGGCCGGCGGCTGAAGACAAAACGTTGGCTCTGACGACTGGACCAGTGAAGCCGAAAATCATTGTCTCATCAGGTGGAGGGATGAGCTCAACCTTAGATGTTTGTACCGGTGGAGCGTAAGGCATGATTGTTAATTCGGATCTAGGAATTTCAATGCCTTCAGGTCCGTTGATTGGATCAAGCAATTCTCTCTTTGGAGTGAATTTGAGTCCCTTATCTTCGGCCTTCGGTGGATTTGCTGGTCCGATCTTTTGAGGGATGATTGGCTGCTGATTCTGCTTGCCTCTGAATGAGTTGAGAATGGACTCGATATCATCTGGCTGCTTTCCGCGGCTCTCGTTGTGCTTGCCGACACTCATCAAGCCCATCGTCATGATGTCGTTTCCTGGACTCAATGCCTGAAGGAACGGAGCAGCTGGGACGCCATTGTCTGGGTTCGGAGGGAGAGGAAGTGGGCGGTTAAATGTTGACTCGTAGTCAGCGATGCCGCTTGAGTTGTAGACAGCGACATCGATGTCATCCTGATCTTGCTCGTCTACTATGCTTGGCTTATCTTTATCTTCGTTTTCAGAAGATTCTGATGAACCAGATTTCTTCTCGGCTTTGATGTCTGACTTAGGCCTGTTGTCGACAGGCATAGGAGGTAAGCCAGCGAATGGAGGTAGGGAGTCTTTCCTCGTATCTTTCGCCTTAGGATCATTAGGCATCGGCGGGAGACCTGAGAATGGAGGAAGCTGTGCTCTAGCGTTGGAGTTGAATGGGCTGGATCTTGGATCTGGTGTAGGTGATGATAAGGCTGGCATTGGTGGTAAAGCTGGCATGTTTGGACTTTTGTGTTTCGAATCGAAAACTGATGTCGAAGGAATGTTAAGAGGAACGCCAGCAAATGGTGGTGGTGTTGGTTTTGGTGGAGCCTGCAACTCTGGTGGCGTAGATGAGCCTGGATTGAATGGTGGAAGGACCAATTGTTCTTCTGGTTTCGGAGGCGGCGGAAGTCCATTGAATGGAGGTGGGTTCTGCCTTGGTGGTAATGTTGGGACATCTGTAGGTAGCTGAAGGCCGCCTGATGAGAGATCTTTTGGTGATGGCGGATTTTCCGGTTTTGGAGGTAACGAAGGTGCCTTCTTCTCTGTTGGAATTGGTGGAGGTCCCATTTGTGACGGCGCCTTTGGAAATGGCGGCGGCGGCATATCTAACTTATTCGGTGGTGGTAAATCCTTTCCAGGTTGTGGGAAAGGCTTATCATCTGGTTTACCAGGCAATGGTGGTGGTGCCATTTGCGGCGGTGCCTTTGGTAATCCAGGTAATGGTGGAGCTCCAGCGTCAGCCCCAGGAGGTGGCGGAAGTGAACCAGGTTGATTGTTTTTCTTTGGTTTTTCAGAAGATTCGGAAGAAGAATAGTCGTAATCGTAAGAATCATCAGAATAATAGGATTCATCTTGTTTTTTCGAAGTTCTTGATTTATGAATTGCTGAGTTTGATGACGCTTGTGTTAAAGGTGATCCTGATTGACCAGGAGCAGGTGGAAATCTTAATCCATTTTGATTCGAAGAATTTCCAAGCGGTGATGCTTGTGGTGGCAGTCCTGATGACGAAGAATCATAATTTCCTGGCGGAGGAGGCAATCCTCCCATCGAATTTGTTGGTGAAGGCGGCATTGGCGGAAAACCACCGTTAGAACCTCCAGGAGCTGGTAAACCCATCGGTGGGAGACTGTTTAACTCATTTCCCAGCGGTGGCATTCCATATCCCTGATTAAATGGTGGTAAAGCCCTGTCGTATTGTTGATTTTCAGATGGTATCGGCGGAAGTCCGGGTAAACCCATCGGTTGTAAACCCGGGTTCGAGTTTTGCATCTTAGGTGGTCCAGGAGGCGGTGGAAAACCTCCATTCTGGCCTGGTGCAGGTGGTAAACCCATTGGCGGTGGTGGAAGGCCAGGGAATACATTTCCTGAATTATAATTCATAATATTTTACTTAAATTTTTGATTTTAATTCAAGTTTACAAAAAGTTGATTTTTTTTCATCATTTTTAATTTTATTAGTATTCTCTTTTATTGCTATATATATGTCTATATTTTGAGCATAACTGGTTTATTCGAAGATTTTCATTTTTCGAAATCTATTATCGTTTAGTTATTCATTTTTAATACTATAATATCATCATGGTCTTCATAAATATTAAAAATATTATGGAGTTTCCGTCTAAGGACAAAATAATTTTAATGATGAAAAATAAAAAATCGAATTCAATAGATAATAGATTAAAATGATAGGTTTTTACATGAAATGTGGGTGATAGATAATCCCAAAAAACACCATTATGGATTATTATCTTCTGGATAGTATTCTTCATCATAGATTTTTCCAATTCTAATATATTTGACGATGTAAACAATTGTTGCACAGACAAGAGCGGCAAAAACACCACCAACTAGGCCGCCAACCCAAATTGGGAATTTCTTGATCTTCTTAGCTGCTTCTGTTTGCAGTGCTTCATTGACAGTAAATGAAAAGTCATGAGCATCATGGTTGATAGTATAAATGAAGCCGTAGACCGTGGAGTTGATGTCCTTGGGGAAAGTAATGTCGGAATGCTTCTTTTCAATAATTCCGCAATATTCACCATTCGTTGGTGTTCTCGGTGGTTCAGTTGACAAACAAACTTTGACTCTGTTAGGAATATATGATTTTGCGTTGAATAATGTATCTCTAACATTAAAGTTTGAATTCTTGAAAGTAAAGTAATAAATCTCACGAGGTGTCAATGATATGTCGATCTTTGATGTTTCAGGAATTTCGTGTAATTCATGCTGGCAATATGTGCCGACGCGTGTTGCATTGCAGACGCACATACCTTTGTTGCATGTGCCTCCATTGCAGTTATCAACACATGTATCGATTTTTGTTGCAACTAAGTCTTTTGGATTTGTCTCTAAGTCTGCTTGATCAAAGCCGCCTGTGACTGTGAGACTGACATTCCAGTTGGAATTCCACTCATCATTGACTCTTGGGTAGATGATCTCTACTGAGTATTCGCCATCTGGAGCACCTCTTATGTAAACTTTTTCAGTGTTTGTTGTATATTCTCCTTTGACGTTGTTTCCATAGTATACATTTCCATCCGGATCTTTAACTACAAGATCCATATCAATTAAAAGGATGATATTATTCTCTGTCGATGTGCTAGGATCATTGTAAGCAATTGTTGCAGAAAATTCGGACCATCTTGTTGTTTTAACTTTAATAACATAATGTGATTCTGGTTCTAATGTGAATTTCGTTGTTCTCATTCCGATACTTTCGAAACCCAATCCTTCATTAATACGAGGCATACCAAAGCCTTGATCATAGTTTGGAACAACTTTATTGTTGATTGATTTGGCTGAGTTTATCAAAACAGATTTAACTGTAATTGGATCTGGAGTAAAAGCATGTGCTTCAGTCTTATTGTTTGTTGGATACCATCCTTCCTCGAAGTACTCATATATCAATGCAATTGATCCAGAAACAGCTGGTGTTGCCATAGAAGATCCTGAATAGCCAAGAGTATTTTCAATGATGCATTGGCCAACATTCCACGGTGGAAGACCTGTTGCGTATGCTGAGTATGTTGATGTTCCTGGCGCGACAACATCTGGTTTTAATGTACCAAGAAGTGTTGTGCCTCTTGATGAATCATCATTCATTTCCAGTTTCTGCGAATTATCTTTAGGTACAATGAAAATTGTTGAATTCACGAAATTTGCTTTTATGTGTGCGTAATGATCCGGAGCAACAATGCAGAACTTGAAATACAACGGCACTCTAGGTAATAATGGAGAAAGCATCACTGTACCAGGCTTATATACACAATTTTCTGGGCGGTCATCGCAGAAATCGAGAACGAATTCAATAGGAGTAAATAAAACACCATATCCATATATAACAGGGCAAGTGAATCCATCTGGGAATGTCAAGTTAACATTGACTTCACCGGTTTCTACTTGCGATGCAATTGGTCTAGTTGTCCATCCTACAGTGATAACGTTCTTACTATCAGCTGGAGTGTAAATTGCATTTTTCTTGTTTTGATTTCCGCAAGCTGCAACGAAAGTTGTATGCATTCCGATTTCATCGTACAACTTAGTATCGATGGCGCTACTTTGCTCATTATATCCCCAGGAATTCGACATAACTTTCGAATTAAGTTTTTTCATTTGACCTATAACGTGGTTAAACTGTGCTTCTGAAAGATAAGCAACAGCTTCATCGTCTTCTTCTGAAATTGAAACATCAACGACATATAATTTTGCTTTTGGAGCAACGCCATTATATGCAGCAATTGGATCGATTGGGTCCCATGATTCACCTGCTACTGTTCCCATGACGTGTGTGCCATGCCCCTGATAGAAATCAGTGAAATCATCAGTTGCTGATTCATATCTGACGACTTTTCTGTGATTCATGTTTGTTCTATTGATAACTGTAGTGTAATTATGATCTTTATCATGGAAAAAGCAATGTCCAAAATCTAATCCTGAATCTAATACTGTGACTATTTGATTACGGCCATTAATTCCTTTTGCTTGTAAACTTCTGTGAGCAATAATCTGGTTATCTTGAATTGCCATGGTGGCTTTTCCATCTTGTAAAGCTCCACCTGCGAATCTATTGAAAAGCGTCATTTTTGATTGCCTTGCAATTCGTTTTACGTATGGATCTTCATTCAGTTCCTGAATGGTCGTATTACGAACAACATAAAACTCGTTGTAAACATTTTTCACTTTCATGTTTTTATTTTTAGGCTTCCAATCTTTAGTCGCCATAACAATATATTTTCCATCTTCACTGATTTCTCTTTTAATGTTCTTAAATGATTTAGGATCATACATCTTGATGAATTCGATCTTTCTTGCAATTTTGTACTGTTTTTCGTCCATGAAAACATGATACCAGCCTGGTTGTACTTTGTTTTCATATGTGAATGAAATACCAAGCTGCTTCTCCATATTTTGCTGCTGAACTGATGTGATTGTAATCATAAAACGCACCAAAACCCATCCCATGTTGAAAGAAGGAGGCATTGCGTAGTTACTTACATCATATGACTTCCCTTCGTAGATCAGAGGTGATAATCCTTGAAGAATCATTTTGTGATAATTATTTTTTCGAAATTGAATGTTTCTCAAACTCGTTTTGAATGGTTTTCAATATTTGAATTGTTATGACGCGCATCATTTTTCATAGCATTATTTATTATCTTATATTCGCTTATTTTGGTTCTATACATTGTTAAAAGCTGATTTATTATTTTTGTTCATGACGCGCAAAAATAACGTTCACTTTTCATAGCATTATTTATTTATCATCTTAAATTCATTGCTTATTTTATGATAAAATACCATTAATATATATTTCATTAATTTTTAACAATTTCGAACAATTTTAAAAAGAAACAATATCCTCTGACAATATTATTTATATTATAACAAAAATCAATTATAAGAATAACAATTTTGTAATAGAAACTTTTTCTTTTTTGAATTTTTGATTAATTTCTCTTCCATATGTATATGAATAAGCACGTTAATGATATTTTATTAAAAGTGACAAATAATGAACCCAAATTATTTTTTTAAAATGATATTGGGGATAGTTATACATTGATTTATAATAGACAATGCCGAACGTTCGGATGTTCAGCAAACTCTTTCAAAATAGACATATTTTCATAGAAAATCTAATATTTTCAAATTTTCTATCGATAATATATGTGAATACCATAACGTATTGTTTCAAATAAATGTATATTCTATAACCTTTAAGTCTGGTCGTTATTTAATATAATATGAGTTAGTTTTGTTTTTAATGATGAAAAATAGGATTTGGACTGCTATTTTCATATATATTATAGAGCAATGTCAATACATTCGAAGCATCATCCCCATTTTCGTTTATATGGTTTCAGTAAATGTTTGATCAATCAACAGAAACTCTTCTAAATTGGAAAATTCAATATTATGGCTCCTAACTCTCATATATTACTAAACAGCTTGTATATGTGACAATTTTCGATTCCATTTTTTTATACATTATAAACGTATATAATCTGATCTGGCCATAACTCATATTAAAACAGCAAATGTTTTGTTATTTGATAGTATAGCACTCATACATGATATCGATGATAATATCATAGCTTTACAGTTAAGGATAAAATAAAATCTCAGATTCGCTCTCAAACATTGATTTCCTTACGTTATATTATGAATATCATGTAGAACATAAATAGTATAATTAGTTTTAACAATGATAAACTGTCTATTATATAGTTTCAATGTAAAATTATTTTCAATTCCAACAAAATATTTTCCATGTATGAAAGGAAGAAAATATGAATTTATAAACCATTATATAATTCCATTCACCTAAAATATGGTGAAAGAACGTAGTTTCATTATGTTTTATTGATTACAAAATATCCATTACGGTTTTCTTTGTTACAAGATCTATATAGACTATAACCCTTGCATATACAGTGATAATTGATGACCTATTTGGATATTGATCTGTATGTTTACGGACTTACGAATTGTTCGATTTTGAGCATTTTCACGGGGGTTAAAATCGTCATCTATCTCAATATATAAATATCATTTAACAGTTTCGATACAATATATCATATAAGAAGAAGTCTATATTTACATTACATGAATATCAGCTAATAAAGTCATAGATTCGATCCAAATGTTTGATTTAATTCAAACATAAAAATGAAGGTAAATGCATTGTTATAAAATGTTCCAGGATTATATTTTTCATGAACATAAATAACATTTATTTCAAACAAAAATAATGAAAAATATTATGGGGAAGCAGAACCAGATGTTTCTCTATCTGGATAAACTTTCTTGCTCTTGAAGTATTTGACAAGATATACAACAGCTCCAATGATAATAATAACAGCAACAACGCCAATGAGAACACCAACCCATACTGGGAATTTACTGTTTGGTGATCTAGGTGTTGTGCTGCTACTCGAGCCACTAATCGAAAATGAGAACATATGCGAGTCATGGCTAATTGGATAAATAAAGCCGTAAATAGTTGTACTGATGTTCTTCGGGAAAGTTGCTGAGTTATACCCAACGTAGTTTTGCAGAATGCTGCAGTAGCCACCCATAGTTGGTGTGCGTGGGGGCTCATACGTCATGCAGACTTTGACTAAATTAGGGAATGACGACTCTGCGGTAAAATTAATATCGTTAACATTATAAAATGAGTTATTGAAAGCAAAGTAATAAATATTACGAGGTTTCAAGGTGATGCTGTACTGCTTTGAAAAAGTAACTTCGTGTAATTCATGCTGGCAATATGTGCCGACGCGTGTTGCATTGCAGACACACATACCTTTGTTGCATGTGCCTCCATTGCAATCATCAACACATGTATTTACTTTATTCGCAACCAAGTCTTTTGGATTTGTAGTTAAGTCTGCTTGATCAAAGCCGCCTGTGACTGTGAGACTGACATTCCAGTTGGAATCCCACTCATCATTGACTCTTGGGTAGATGATCTCGATCGAATATTCGCCTGCTGGAGCATTTTTGATGCAAACTTTTTCTGTGTTTGTTGTGTATTCACCTTTGACGTTGTTTCCGTAGTATATATTTCCGTTTGGATCTTTAACTACGAGATCAATATCCACTAAGAGAATTACATAATACCGGGTGACTGTGCTATAATCGTAATATGATATTGTTGCAGAAAAATCGGCTGTTTTCGTCGTTTTAACTTTGATAACATAATGTGATTCTGGTTCTAATGTTAATTTAGTAGTTCTCATTCCGACACCTTCGAAGCCCAATCCTTCTGCAATATGAGGCATACCAAATCCTTGATCATAGTTTGGAACCATTTGTTCATTGATGGACTTAGCTGAATTTATCAAAACAGATTTGACTGTAACTGGATCTGGAGTAAATGCATGTGATTCAGTCTTTGTGTTTGTTGGATACCATCCTTCTTCGAAGTACTCATATATCAATGCAATTGATCCAGAAATAGCTGGTGTTGCCATAGAAGATCCTGAATAGCCAACAAGTTTTGAAGCACTGCATTGCCCAACATTCGACTGCGGCAGACCTGAGCCTAATGCAGAGAATGTTTGCGTTCCCGGTGCTACGATATCTGGTTTTAGTGTACCAAGCAGTGTTGTACCCCTTGATGAGTCATCGTTCATGCTCAACATTTGCGATGTGTCTTTAGGCTGAATAAGGATTGAAGCCGACGTTTTTGTTTTTGCTTTGTTGTACTCTACATTTGATAAAATGCAGCACATGAAAGAAACTGGCTGGCTTGGTGCATTGGGTGAAACCATAAGCTTGCCTGATTCATACGTGCAGTCAGATGGTGTTGTATCACAGAACTGTAGTGGAATGTCAGAAACTTTTCCAGACATGATTCCGTACCATGACGAAACATTGCTTTGCGTGTTATCGTCGTAAATCAACGTAATACTTGCAGTGCCTTTCTCTATTTGCGCTGCTATTGGTCTTGTCGTCCATCCAACTGCGATAACATTCTTGCTGTCTGCTGGAGCGTAAATTGCATTAATCTTATTTTCATTTCCAGCCGCTGCAACAAATGTAACATAATATCCAATTTCATCATACATCATGGTATCTATGGCACTTGTTTGCTCTTCAGGTCCCCAAGAATTAGACATCACTGATGAATTAAAATAATTCATATTGGATATAATATCATAGAATGTTTTCCGTGGTAGAGAGTAAAGCGATCTCTCTGAGCCTTGAACCGAAAGATCAACTACATATAATTTTGCTTTCGGCGCAACGCCATTATATGAAGCAATAAAAGCATCTGGCTGATATGATTCTCCTGCTACTGTTCCCATCACGTGTGTGCCGTGTCCTCCATAATAATCTGATGTATCTGAAGATACTGTATCATATCTGACAACTTTTCGATGATTCAAATTTGTTCTATTTAGAACAGTATTATATCTGTTTTGTGGGTCGTAGAAAAAGCAGTGTCCAAGATCTAATCCTGAATCTAGTACAGTGACTACTTGATTTTGACCGTTAATTCCTTTTTCTTGTAAAGATCTGTGAGCAATGGAGTGTCCACCTTGAATTGTCATTGTGGTTTTTCCATCTTGTAGTGTTCCTCCAACGAATCGATTTAATAAATTTATTGGTTGATGAATTGCTGCTTGCATTACATATGGATCTTCATTTAAATCTGTAATCGAGGTATTTTCAGCAATATAATACTTACCATACACATTAAAAATTTTTGTATAATTATATTTAGGCTTCCAATCTTTTGTTGCTATGACAATGTATTTATTATCTGCATTTGTTTCTCTTTTGACACGTTTAAATGATTTTGGATCATATAATTTGATAAAATCGGTATTTCTTGCTATTTCAAACTGTTTTTCGTCCATAAAAACATGGTACCATCCTGGTTGTATACTATTTTCGTATGTGAATGAAATATTAAGCTGTTTTTCGAAATTTTGTTGTTGGATTGAAGAAATTGTCAGCAAAAAACGTACCAAAACCCATCCCATGTTGAAAGACGGTTGGATTACGTAGTCACTGACATCATAAGACTTCCCTTCAAAGATCAGTGGTGACAATCCTTGAAGGATCATTATTAGTTTTGTAAACTATTTAATTTTTGAGAGAGAAAAAATTTACAAAATTTTTGAATAAATTCAATTTTTGCATTTTTCCAAGGATAACGTGCTTCAGTAGTTTGGGGTTATACTGCTATGTCTGTGCTATGTATTAATATTCGCATAACTAGCTTCAAATTTGTAACTCTTCGGACCGGAATAAGTCAAAATCAATTTCAAATGATTATATTCTCACAGCAAACAGTTTAAGGATAAATTAGATTATACGTGAATTATTCGATTTATCTTTAATTATTTTTGCGTTCAATATATGATTTAAGAGCTAATAATTTCCCATATTAAAATATACAGTGATTATAGTATATTATTTAGCTTTACATTCTTAAATTTGATTCCTTCGATTGATTTGAATATTTTTGCAGCAAAATGAATCATCACATTCTTTGCATCCTCACTAAGGATATGCCAAAAATTAATATCAGTTTGGTGAAGTAATTCAATTCAAGAATGAAGATAAACATAATCATCTTATAATATAGTCAAACAACACTTAATACTCAACATTATTATTAAACTTTGCAAAATAAAAACTTGAGTATATAATATAAGCTTTGAATATATGATTAGACAAAATAAATATAATTTGAATGCAATTTTTTGTGTGCTTTTTTCAAAATGATATTTAACTTGAGTAAATTTTGTACTACTATTAATGATGGTTTGACTCCGAAGCAATAGTATTTGTGTTTTGACCGTGAAAACATGATAATTCATCAATGGTTGATTAATTCGAACATATAGACTCACCAAACATATATATTACATCATATATATGGTTTAATATATCTATATGGATTTATATATTATACATTTACTATTATGTATGCATAACTATGACTTGCAAGCAAACCAATGACGAAAAAGGTTGCGAGAAAAAATTATTTTTTAAATTTTTATTTTATGTGAATATTATTGATCTATTTAATAATGCAAACCTATTTTTGATAAAATTAAAGCAGTCTTTTCTGAATTTTGATTTTCTTTGATATTATTGATAGACATGTGATAATACTTCTAAATTGATTAAATAAGATTTTTCTCAAAATTTTAGTTCACTATTCAATTTTGATAAGGTTTGTTCCATTTTTTGAAATATTTACAATACCCCTTTTATTATTCGATTTTAGAGGGGGATACACTATAAGATTTTTAATTAAAATAATGATCTATAAGATATAAAGGAAACATTAAAAACCGCTTTTTGCCGTCAAGAACCAAAGAATTAAAATTCTATTTGGCAGATGACATTAATGATTGCTGCTCTCTTTACCCGGCTAGTTTCAGCTGAAAAGTGGGCTGTTTTAATGGCAGGATCCAAGGGTTATAGGAATTATCGCCACCAAGCTGATGTATTCCAAATGTATCAGATTCTTAGATCAAGAGGTTTCAAGAAAGATCATATTATCACTATGGCTTACGATGATATAGTTAACAGCGATGAAAATCCATATCCTGGCTACATTTACAACATCAAAAAGTACGTTTCTGTATATCCAGGTAAAGAAAATATCCAATATCGCGGAAATGACGTTTCTCCAGAAAACTTCAACAGCGTTATGACCGGTAAAGCAAATCCAAAGGGTTTACCAGTACTTAAATCTACAAAAGATGATGATGTTTTCTTCTATTATAACGATCACGGCTTCCCAGGCTACCTTTGCGCACCATTTGGAGGACATATCAGTGGTGAGGACCTTCTTGAAACAGTAGACGAGATGGAACGCCAGGGAAGATTCGGTAAATTATTCATTGCAATCGAAGCTTGCTATTCTGGCTCTGTTGCTAAGCTTTTCAAGGGCAGGAAGAATGTTGCTATCATTACAGCTGCTAACTCAATCCAAAGCTCATATTCTCACGGTTATGATTACGAAATCGAAACATTCCGCACAAACGAATGGACAAACCGTTACATGCGTTTCATTTTAGCTCACCCGAACTCCACAATAGAAGGACTCCTTAACTTCACAAAGATGCTCACATACGGATCTGACGTTCGTTTCTATGGTGATAAGAATATGCTTAATGAGAAGCTTGAAAGATTCCTTGGCAAGGCTAAACCACTCGATATCAACTACGAGAATGCCGAAATCGTTCATAATCCAACAAGAATTTCTTCGATGAAGACAGACCTTGCTTATTTGAAGCACCGTCTCGAGTCCGCCAAGGACACAGAGTCAGCCACAATGTTCCGCGCCATGCTCGACCAGGAGAAGATGCGCCGTTCTCAGGCAAAGAGAACATTCGACGATATTACTCTCCCGCTTGAAGGCCGCAATGATAGAAAGGATAAGAAGCTTCCAAAGGACACAAAGTGGAAGTGCTACAAGGCTGCTGTCAAGTACTACCAGGAAATGTGCGGAGAAATTCAAGAAGCTGTATACGAAAACATGGGCACATTTGCACACATCTGCCAGGATCACGACATTGAGACAATTAAGAAGAGCATTGCTAAGAACTGCCCAAAGAAGAACTAGACTTTTCTAATTGATATATAAATATTCATTCATATATCAACTTAAAACTGCAGAATGTATACTTATCTTAATCTTATTTTTTCTTTTTCATTTCAAACATCATATGACAACTCACCAAAATAGAAATTAAAACTATATTTTCCTCAAAAACCGGTAAATACGTATATAATATGGCTTTATAAATACATTATCAGCAATATGTGCATATTACGAGATAATTTAAGAGAATTTACGCATTAAAATGCAAATTTCACATTCAAATCGAGACAAATAAGCATATTTCAACTCTGTTATTCATATAACGCATTTTATATATAATAAAAGCTTTTGCACATGGCTATTTTCAATTTTATTGCAAAAATAAATTAAATTAAACAATATTTATTGAGCATGATGCAGGTATGTGTGTATTTGATAGAAAAGTCTATTTATAGTTGTAATATAAGTGTGTTTTAGTCATGTATATTTCAGAAAAATTCTGGAACAGAAATTTAAAGCTCGTCTTGCATTGGCTCAGGAGGGTAGTCCTCATACTCATATTCTTCGTGCTCCTCAGCTACCATTTCGCCTAAAGCGTCTATTGGCGGTAAATATTTCTGTGTAACTTCATGAGCATTGAATGCGTCATATTTTGGCTTCTCTGTTGATGTTTCTATAACCCAGTTGACGAATGTTTGGATGTCTGGTGTCTTTGTGAAGTAAACTGGCTTATTCGAATCCTTCGGATAAAATTCAATTATTGGGTCATCAAAGAAGTTGTGGAAGTCAGGAATCTCATTAGCAGAAAGGTTATAGACGTAGAATTTGATGCTTGGGGCCTTGATGAGAGAATCTGCAACTTTTGCGAATTTATCGAAGAATTCGCCACGAGACATGGCAGGAGAAGTGTATGTAATAACAATATCTGTGTCATGCTTCTCGATGATGCCATTTAACTCGTTATATGTTAATTGATATTTATCAGATTTGTCTTTTGCTTCGCTAATATATGTTGGTGGCTGTTTGCCTTCGAGAATATCTGAAATGAACTGCTTTAAATACTTCACATCGTGGACTTTGTTGCCATTTACCAGATATCTCGGTCCTTTTTCTTGTGTTGAGTTAAAAACAGCGAAAACTGGTGGCGCAATATATCCAATTCTTCCAATCTCCTGGAAAACGGCGCCTAATCCTGAAGAGAATGGGAAGAAATAAACATCTTTGAATGTTGAAGCAAGAGTCCTGAGAATGTCCATTTCTTTCTCAGCATCATCTTGAGAACTGTCTGAAATGAAGTATCCAGCAACATATGGGCGTGTTGATATGTTAATTTCCATTGGATTTACGATTGGTGTTTTCATGTAGTTCTGGAAGTTCTTTTCGACTTTAATAATGGTATGGTCGGCTGATCTGTAAACGTAAATTCCTTTCTGGAGCTTTGTTCCTAAACTTTCGAAGAATTGAGATTTGCATGTGTAAAAAGTATCAAAACTCCTCATAGATTCTGGTCTTTCCTTAATGTCAACACCAAAAATAACTGATCCTGGTGCGATTAAAATGCGTCTTAATTGCTCTGGATGAATAACTTCAACGATTGGTGGCCTTGTTAACTTTAAAAGCCAATCCTGGAAGCCAATTGGTACCAGTGGTGCGTTATCAGGTACTTTTGTTCCGTCTACGTAAGCTTCAATGCATGGAAAAGATTTACATGAAAAGCTACTTGCAAATTTCGCTTGCGTACGAGCGAAATTGATTGTCTTTTCGTAATCTCTCAATCCTGATTCTGCAAAATCAAGATCATCGTTGTCCTCAGCGTAAATTAATACATTTATTCCTCTATTCGAAGTAAATTCGTTGATCTTTCTTGCTTCGAGGACTTTAAGGGTATTCCAGTACCCAATTGGTCCGCGAACTCTAAAATATGCAATAGAAAACAACGAAAACATTGTTCTGGCAAATTGACAGCATTTTTCTTCAATTTTTGTGAAATGAATCCTGTGGAGACGACATATTATGATCTGCAAATTTTGCGATTTCGATTTATATTATTTATTTTTTGACAGGTTCAACCCCTAAATAAATTTTTATTTGCGAAAATAAAATTTTTACACAAAAATAATATTATATTCATGATAATAAAAATTTGACAAAGCTCCCTAATGTCAGATCTTTTTAATCAATATTCAACGAAGTCATCGGTATATCAACTATAGAAGAGTTTGATATAATAGCATTTTTATTTATTAACTATGAAAGAAACAACTTGAATATGATTCAATATCAAATTAGCTGAGACAATTTTCGGGTTTCTATGATTGCACTGCATTGATCTGTATATGTGTATTTCTAAAATTACAAATGCTCAAAATCAAATTATGAATCATTCGAAATCCTAAAGAAGATTCGATATGAATTTATTTGAGCTAATAATATACATACATCTAGCAAAAACTTTATGAATATTATTTAACAAAAAACAAACAAACATATAATTATTGAATTAATTAAAGAACATCAATGAAAGCGTTGTATTGGGCAGGATCAGGCCATTTATCACTAGCAGCGTAGTAAGCTGCGACTTCGAAAGCCTTAGCAAAACGTTCTGGATCAACAGAATGAACAGTGAAATGTTCCCAATCTTTTGTCATAAACCAAATGATTTTCATTCCGATGCTAGCTGGCGGCAGATACACCGAATAGTCCCATATATTTGTGTTCACGAATACAGTAATTGATCTAGGACTCATGAAGATAACTTTGTGGCTATTACTACCGCAAACATTGCCGAAAACTTTCATCTTCGCATCCAATGTCGCAGATTCGAGTAAATCTCTTAGATTCTGGTCAAACATCTTCCATTTTATATGAGGAACTCTTGCCTCTAATACTGCCATGCATTCATCTAGATGTCTTTTAGCATATCTTCTCATAAAGCCATAAACTTTTGTTGTATTTTGGCCAGGTTCAACTTTTCTCTTAATATAAGACTTAACTTGTAAGGCAGCGTGCCGAAATGGACAGTATGCGGCATTGGATGATTGACTGATATAAGGCTGTCGCAATGCACCCATTCGTTATATTTGAGGTAAACAACATTAGAAGGCAAGCCCAAGAAATCAAAAAACTCTGTTTGATACGAAAATACAGGCCACAAGTAGAAAATCGTCGATGCTTTCAAGAATTCCATCAGCAGGGCCATGAGGGGATACAGTGTATCAGCAATGAAATGACCAGAAGCTGGAGAACCTTGAAATAATGCAATTCCAGTCATAACATGTTTGATAACCAGGCCTGGCCAAGAATTGTAGATACAATCAGGTCCAGTAGTATTGCCTGATTCTATTATATTAGTTCCATCCGAAACAAGCGCATTGCTTCCAACGTAAACATCGCGAAAAATTGTGAATATGCAGTCTATCTAGGATGTTCAAACGTGTAGTTATTCCCGTAAACTGGAAAATGAGGAAAGTATTTTATAATTTCCAAATCATCTTTAAAGAAGAATGCGAATTTAGTTCTTGGAGGGTTGAATCTTTCGTTGATATGCATGAAACTTATTGTATGTTGTGGATTTGGCTTAATTGTGTTATTTTTTTCAAATAATTTGAAACTTATTTTCCAATGTAGACAGAATCGATGCATCTTCCTTCAGATTCTGCGTATAAAGAAGAATCCGCTGAAGATAAATATGAAAAAAGCGGAGATGAATTGAGGGGAGTCGTGCAAAGAAAAATGACATCATGAGAAGTCATTTACAGCCTGTCTATTAGCAATATATTGTATTCTTTAATGACAATATTCGATTATTGAAATTTCTAATTTATTTTCTGTTTTAAGAAGAAATTTTTATATGTAAACACGTCGGTATGAGGGCATGGAAACAGCTGATAATGAGTTCCGTTCATGTAAAAAAAATTCTTAAAAAAAAGACGTTAAAATTTTTGAAACATTAATCTTAAGCCGATTTCAAATTTGATGTGAAAAATCGCTGCAGCTACTAATATGGAATCATTTGCATAATTTATTATTTTTTATATCAGTTAATTTTTTCCAAAAATCGCATAAATGAAATTTATTTTTTTAATTTTTCCAACAAATTGTTGGAAAAATTAAACATCAAAATCTCATTGATCCAGAGCTTAGATATTCAAGTTATAGAAACTATCATATCTATACGTTTTAATTAATGAGTTTGAGACATAGTTTCCAATAAGGTTATTAAAGTCGGACTACATTTTATAAAAAATGGACAATTATAATCTTCATACCATTCTGAGCAATGATTGCCTTAAAATTAGACATAATTTTTTTTTAAACAAAATGTGTATGAATAATGAACAAAATTTTCCTCAAGTATCAGGCTTTTCTACATCTGGCATGATCAATGAGGACATGATGAGGCACTATAACTCTTCAATTTTGAATTTGAAGCAATCTATAGCAGATTTAAAAGCAACTCTTTACAGATCGAAAATTATTAACAAACAATATACAGAAGACATCCAATTTTGCTCGCAGTTCAAGGTAAAACTTTATCATCAAGTCCAAGAATTAAAACAACGAAATCTCAATATTAATAGAGCTGATCAAATACTTCAATCACAAAAACAACAAGCCTCGAGTTTTCAATTACCTCTGCCTCCAAAGATGCCGACACAAAAAACTGCAATTGACCAGCAAAAATTTGAACTTCCAAAAATATCAGCAATGACAAATCCTCCAAATACACAAAAGAAAGCACCAGCACCTCCTCCACAGCAAAATAATCCGGTTTCAAATAATAGAGAATTTCCATATTCGATTATTTCTCCATTTAGTTTCTTCAATCAAACGACAGTTGGCATTAAATTCATCGTTGACGTTGGGAAAGCAATCTGTACAATAGATTATTCGCCCGATGGCAGATATTTTTCATTTTCAACAGCATTAAATATGTATGTTGTTGATTCTTTAACGGGAAGGACAGCTTTTATGGCTCCTCTTGCTAAAGAAGCATATAAAGACGACCATAGCCGCGCATTGAAGTTCTCACCGAACGGACAAAACATTGCTGTCGCAATTCCACCAACAACTATTGGAATATTCTCTATGGAAACACATACAATCATCAAACAGCTTAATGGACATCTACGAAATGTATCCGCGCTCGCCTTTACTAGTAATTCCGCTTATCTGATATCTGGCGGCGCTGATGGCGTGATTTGCATTTGGGATACAGCAACTTTCAATCTAATTCAGAAAATACACTACGGAACACAAGAACCTAGCGATAAAGTCAACAGCGAGACAAGTGTCGTTGCAATTGCTGTTGATAAAAATTCAAATCAAATTTCAATCAGATATACGAATGGCGATGTCGGAATATTTGATTTCGAGAAATGGCATATACAGTATTTCAAAGCACACGAGGAAACAATCATTTCATTGTCTTATACAATGACAGGAAATTTAATTACGACATCTGCAGATAAACTGATTAAGGTTTGGACTATCCATGGTGAGGAGATGAAGAATGTTAAAATAATGGACGGCCATCGTAACTATGTGACTTCTTCTGCTTCATCACCAGCTGTTTCTATTGCTTTCACTGGTTCTAAGGATGAAACGATTAAGTGTTGGAACTATGAAACTGGTATTAATCTTTTCACAATAGAAGGCTTAACTAACACCGTATTAAATTTGGCTCATCATCCAAGGGAAAATATGTTCATCAGTGTAGATGGTGGTGGCTATATTATCATTTGGAATTACTTATTACCAATCAATGAAACTAATTGAATATTATATTATCTTGTTATTTTTATTTTTGTTTATTATAATAAAAGATATGTTTATCTATATGATGCGCTTAGAAATCCATTCACTGTCTGGCTATTTTTCTAATTTTGAAATTCAATATTTCCGGTAGAAATCAACAATTTATTAAATGAAACATCTCAACCAACCATAACTATTCAAGCTAACAAATTAACTCAATCTAATTATTCAAATTATTTCATTTCGATATCTAATAATATAGTCAATGTTTCAATTATAGACTACATCTAAACTATTCACTGCATAGCAGAAATCAATGATTTCTTTGCAAATAAAATATGCGATAAAGAAAAATTTGAATCTTATCGATTGGGAAAAAAATGAAGTATATTTGTTATAGGAAAGAAGTATTTAATCGATTAAATACCTTAAAAAGCAAGAGATAATCAAAGGCAGAAAAGGTTGCTGTCAGTGAAAATCTCCTGCTCGAGTGGGCTGAGAACCTCGTTCTCAAGCATGAATAAATTCTCGAAGCAGTCGTCAATAAGCTTGTTAGCATCTTGACAAGAGTCGAGAATTTGTTGGGACGAAATTGAGTTATAAGGAACCACGCTCTCCTGAGGAGAGTTAATAGGATCGGCTTCGCTCTGGTCGTTCTCACTAAAGTGATCGAAACCAGAGGTGGATGGAGAAGTTGGAGTAGTTGTTGTTTGCGATTGTTCACTAAGACCCCCTTCAGTGTCAACAGAACGCTGCTTCATCTGATAACTATCAGTTGTGACGAAGAAGACATTGTCTGTTGTTATGTTTCGGCGGATGAGTTTACGATATTGCGCCTTGACGGCGACATCTGTTCTGCGTTTCATCATTGAAGAGATGACTTTCCATTTCTTGCCGATCTCGTCAACCTTCTTCAAGATGAAGTAATTCTCTTCGTTGGTAAACTCATCGCGATTGATTTTTGTGTCGAGATATCCCTCGTACCTGTCCTTGCACTGCCTGGCGTTACGATTCGGCATCTGGTTGGCGACGATGCGCCAGTCGATGCTCTTCGTGCCCGGGATCTGCAACATGCTCTGGACGATCAGGGATAGCTGCCTGTCTTCCTCCGCACTGAAGGGGCTCTTCGTGAACTTCCTCTCATTCATGATAAATGAATTATAACCCATCATATTGTAAACTCCTCAATTTATTCTATGTGTTTGTCATTTTTGGATCTCAAAGCAAGGCCGTTATTCATTCAAATTTTCTTAATAACCGTTATTTTGAGACCATTCGTAAACTAGTCTGAATTGTCACTTCCATTCAAATTAATAAAAGATTTATCTTTATACTGTTATTTTTCTTTTTAGATCTAGATTTTAAAATTATTTTTGCATTATTATTTTGAAAAGAGTTTACATATTGTTGTTGAATACATATATATTATATACATAATTATAATAAAACTTATTTTTTTGAGAGGTTGTCATTTATTGAAAAAAATGAAAATGCTAGAATATGGACATATACAACATAAACATTCGATATATCGCGGAGAAACATGATCGTGACTATTTTCACTCAATTTAATTTTTTTGTCACTCATATATTATCATTATAAGAGTCCCCTGATAATATTTTTAAATTTTGATGAACCTAAATATTGAAAAGATTTTCTTAACTTGGCATTCCGAGAAGATCGTGTTCTCCAACTATATTCTGGCATTTTTTAGTGTCATGCTTTCTACTTTGATAGACCAGCATGACATCAGTCTATTCCGAATAGCTCATATGAATTTCTGATCGAATTTTGCTATCAAGATAAAGGTTTAACTATATGCAAACATTAATATATACAACACATAGCAATCATAAATATATAAGGAATTGAAAATAAACATGTTTTCACCAAATTCAGTTTATAAATTAAGCCATCATGATGATATTATTTGCTAATTTATCCTGCATTGTTTATAAAATATCCTAAGACAATATTTCCCCTGCTTATTATAACAAATTAAACCATATTCACGATTTGAATTAATTTGATTTATGAATTAACTTTGTTTCCAACTATTTTTCATCTACAATCACCAATAATATTATTATAACATTACTGAAAGTGATTAACTTCATATATTGATTAAATGTCCCCCGGAGGTTTGTACGTTATAAAAAAGCTCACTTTTTCGGCCTCGGTCATGGTTATCGCCGCTGTTCTC
>MRSU01009660.1:0-31583 GCA_008369845.1 Trichomonas gallinae
TATCATTATATTAATGCATATAATATACTGGCAAAGTTTGGAGCAAAAATACATTTCTATCGTCATTGGTACACCTCTAGATTAAGATCAATATTAACACTTCCGTTGGATCATATAGAAATATTTCATGAATCAAGTTAATGTATGAGAATAAATGTATCAAAGTGAATATGAAATAATATCCATTAGCAGTCAATTCCATTCCAATCAATAACTGCATCTTCAAATTATGTTTTGAGGAATCTTTACAATGAATATCATCTTAGCACTCTTTGTAGCTGCTCTACATTGAACAACAAAAAAGATTTGATTTTGTCAAAATTAAAAATATGATATTTTTCAATTTTACAATTAGATTTGATAATAATATCTAATTGTAAATGAATTTGCATTGTTATTTTTAGCAATTTCATACTTTTTAAAATTTTGAATTTCAAATCGCGAGATTTCTCAAAATAATTTTGAAATTTAGATTTATAATCATATAAGCAGTCCAAATCTTTAATAATTTCGCGGCTTTGTATATAAAGGTGGCCGTTTAATTTTATCAGAAGAAAAAAAAAAATGCAGAAACAAACGGTCACCATGGAGCGAAACCCTGAAGTTGAGATGCTTAAGCTCAAGCTTCAGACCCGTGACGACGAAGTAGCCAAGCTCCACCGTTTGTTTGAGGACTTATCAAGTCAATTCTCGTTGCAAGCGGACGAATTGAAGCAGGAGACAAACGTTCGTGAAGATCTTGTAATGTCCATCCAGAAATTAATACAAATGAATCAATATCTTTCAGACAAATTCGAAAAAAATTCAGAAAATCTTTCGAATGCGCACAATGAGAATAATTTACTTAAAATGCAGATCAACAACATGAAGCCAGCCATGCAGATTGCTTATGACATGCAAACTCTTCATGATTCTGTTCTTAACGTGATTCCGACGGAAGTAGTTGATATTGTTAAGCCAATTATCGAGGATGTTGAGATGGCATACATAGACCGTATCGTCCGCACAATATCAGTCCTGTCAGAACATTATCACAACAAAACTAAAAATATCTGCGAAAACTCGTCATCTGATTGCGCTGCAAATACCAACACTAACAACAAGCTCCTTGAAATTATCTCTGCGAACATTCGTTTCATCGATTCACTCATTGAATCAAAAGATAAAGCGCAATGGATCATTAAGCCGTATAACTTCGAAGATTACAGGAAAATACTCATTGAGCAGGTTTCTAGGATCAAATCCTACATGAAGGAGAACAGCATTGTCCCTGTTGACGAAAAAACTTTATTTGATTCATTACTTTTAGAAGTTGATCCAATCAAGTCAACAACAGATGTCTCTGAGTTCCTGGAGCAGTTTACAAATGAGAACATGTCTGAAAAAGAATCTTTGCTATTTCATTTATTGGCGCAAAGTATTGCAGCTAATTTCGCTTTGAAGAAGTACAGCAATGAGTGCAGGAATCAGTGCATTCACCAAATAGCCGAGATCAAACAGCTTAGATTCGATGTTGCAAATAATCGCCAGAATTACAATGCGCAAGTTGAGGATGAGACAATTGAACTTGCCAACAAGCTTGATGCCGAGCGTGAAGAGAATGAAAGACTTCGCGAAAAGATTCATTCTCTTAGGAATCTCATCATCAAAAAGTCTGCTAATGCAGATGATCATGATTTCATGGATCTTATCAATGCAATAGACAATGGTGATGACTCTGATCACAGCATGTCAGTCATTAACGTGTTAGAAGGCAAAACAAATGAACTTCAGCAGTCCAAAGAGATGTTGCTCAATGTTGAATCAGATAAGCAGAGAATCCTTGGTGAACTCAGTGCCCTTAAGGACCAGAAAGCGAAATCTGAAGCAGAATATCTCGAAAAGATTAAAGATCTTCAGAAGAGTATTTCAGAGCTCACAGCAGAAGCTGCAGCAACAACACAGAAGCTCCAAGAACGCTTTAACCAAAGTGAAGAAGCAAATAACACGCTTAATCAGAAAATTACAGAACTTAATGAGTTAGTTGAATCTCTAAGGTCAGAGATTACCAAGTCAGACACTGAAATCAAGCGTATTAGGAAGGAAAAGAAGACAATTGAGGACAGTTACGCTGATTATAAAGATGCCGCTCAATTAACAATGCAGAAACTCATTGAAAAGTCAAGATCAAGGATCACCAAAGCTAAGCAAGATAAAGAGAAAGCAATCGCAGAGACTAAAGCCGTCCAGCAGCAGATGCAAGAGATGAGCGAAGCAAATGATGTTGCGTCCGAGCAAAAACTGCAGAAAATCGCAGAACTCAACGGCATAATATCAGACCTCCAGTCAGAGATTACGCAGACACGCTCAGCGATGTCGTCGGTGCAAGTTGAGAACAAACTCCTTGCAACGAAACTCGGCGGAACAGAAGAAAGATTGAAGCGCGATCTATCAATCGCAGAAAGCCAGTTCAAAGTACGCGCAATGTCTATCGAGACAGAGTGTCAGACGAAGCTCGACAAGCAGCGCGTCGCCCTTGAAAAGCAGACGACACAACTCGTTGAATACATCTTCGGTCTCTTCTCTGTTTCACAGCCGTCAGAAAACGTGACAGTTGTTGGCGCCCAGGAGCTCCTCTGCGATGTCCATGACAAGCTCCAGCACTTGAGTGAAGTCGAGAAGGAGTACTCAGACTTGATTCTGCAGGAAGCTAATGTCAGGAAGCTCCTTCGTGCAGGAAAGACTGACAAAATTACTGACTCTATTCAGAAGATTCTCGATGAAACAGTTTCACTTCACAAATCACTCAAAGACCTTGAAGCTAAGAACAAGGCGATGAAGAAGGATGTTATAGAGGCAAGAGCTCTCGGTGACACATTCAGACAGAACAAGGAATGGGAGGAATGGGCAAGGAAACTCAGCTCATTGGTCTGCGGAGGTTATTGCGTCTGTCAGACACCGAAACTTTTGAGACACGGCGTCGAAGAAGCAGTTCTTGGAGCACTAGGAGACAAGAATACATGGATGAGGCTCGATTTGCTCCGTGCGCAGAAGAAGATTCTCAAATCAGGAGCCAACTTGGAGAAACGTGGCCCACAAAATCTTACATCAACAATGGCTGTTGTTAGAGCTATTTCAAGGCTCCAGAAACTGTCAGGTCACGCACAAAGCTATCTAACAGTTAATATCCCACAAGGTGTCGCCAAAGCTAAAGCTGTTCCAAAAGATTGCGAAAAGAAGCCCTTATTCAATACCATTTAAGTAATTTCCTTTATTTGTTGTAAAAATGTTGCTGTTTATTTAATTTTGACTTATCACGAAATAATTGTACTTTTTCTTGACAATCGCCTACAAATCTGTTCTTCAAGATCATATTATTGAGGAATTTTACAAATGTGGTCTCTATATGAAGTAATATCATTAGAAAGTCATCCTTTATGCGAGTTATCTATAATAATGGTCTTGAGAATCGATATAATTGATTGAGATGATTTTCTGACATGTAAAAAATATTTTATATATATTCTCTAAAATGACTTTTTGGGTTTACATGGCAAAAAAATATTTAATGGGTGCCAAAGAATTTTGGAATGCTTCACCACTCCTTTTGAACATCACTATCATAATTTCTTTCGTGTGCATTATAGGCATATTGATATGGAAACTTGCTAATTATCTTACTGCTCGAAATAAAAATAAAAGAACGAAAGCATCTAGAAACTATATCTCAAGTCAAAATAAAGACTTCAATCCCAAAGATGATAAAGATCCTACTCGTGCACTTGCAATCCTCAAGATTCCTAAGGATCAAACTCAAGGACTAAATACATATGGTGATAAAACAGAATTTGTACTTGCTGGAAATATGGATTTACTAATGCAGCTTCCACATGTTACCCAGGAAGTCATATTTGGCCTCCAAGATTACAATACTGTAGATATTTTCGCCGAAGATAGGCGTTAATAGTAATATTAGTCCATGTTTGAAAATATCCTGCGAAATTTATAACATTTGTAATCATGTCGATAATGCCAATCTAAATCACAAAGATTTAATATACTTTTTTCCTGAAATTATATATATATGCACACATAAGAACTGATCTAGAGCATCACCAGCTTAAAATAACAATTGCTAAAAAAATCAAACAAAATTAGATGAGTAAAGCAAGTTGTATCATATATACAACATATATCAGATGCACCTATTATGTTTTAATAAGTTGCATCTGTAGAATCATAGAAAGTCAAAATTGAAGGTGCAAAAAAAAACTGACGAAACAAATAATGGAATATGTTCATTACAGGATGGGGTTGTCACATAGCTGAATGGCAAGCGATTTTTGTCGCTGTAAAGCAATATACTACAAGAAGAATAAAAACTGACAAATAATGAATTTGATAACTTTACGTGTCAATTTCTATTAAAAGTCACTTTTCCTATCGCGATAAATCTGGACATTTCTTTCGTAAATTAGATCTTTACTCTGATTGAGGGCTCGAAAAATCAGCATCTAAGACATTGTTGGCACAATTTTTGTTTCTCCAAAATGTTGTGTCACTTTTGATCGGTGTAAAACTTTTTGTAAAGTTTTTGGCAGATTTGCAACTGGAATAAATGTTATATTTGCATTCTATATTGTCACCACTATCCATATATAAAATAAAATTAAATTATTGCTAATTTTTTATCAAAATAAAATAAATAAAACAAAAATATCGGGTTTTTCAAACTCTTTGAGTCAATATGCGTCGTGTTGTCTAGAAATTAATGGGTGTGACTTTCTTGCATTCAAAATTGAGAGGGTGTGGTTTGATCACGATTTTTTCGCATGTCATCCGAGACAGAAATGAGTCTCGATGAGCTTGAAGAAATAGTCAGAGAGTTCCACGATCTCGGAGGGTTCAAAATGGGATCTGCTGCAGGAGTTTTAGGCAAAAAAGTTATATCCTTATTTGTAAAAAACATCAGGATGATGCGCGGATGCTTTTTAATGGACTTATTCGCATCTGATAACTCTAAATTGTTCAGCTCGACGAAAGTACCAGGGATTTTCCACAATATTTATAATCAGCCACCTCGCGCGACAGCAAGATACCCTCAAGTTTTCATCCAGACGCTTGGATATCATATTAGACAAATTTATGAAAAGCCCCTCGATTTAGCCAATGCTGTCTCGTCATTTTTCAAAAAAGATACGGCAGGTCAAAATTACTTTGCGTACTCTACATTCCCGGCAATCTTTTCGTACTTTTTAGGACAGGAGTTCTCTAGATCTGCTTCTTTGTTCCTCATCGGTCTAATGTATGAATCAAAAGATTATTTATTCATTGAAAATCTCATCGAATCCTATTTCAAGGCCGTTCCCATCTTCTATACACGTCTCTGGGCATCGCTAACTGAAGCTTATTCGCAGTTTCCGCGTGAATTCGACAACGAATTTTTATTCACTCATTTCACGGCATGTTTAACAAGTTCTTTATGCCATCTTACGGAATTCCATGTCAATGTTTTCGCCTCTTACGCGATGACATTTCCTACTCGCGTGGCAGCGTTTTTGGTCGATCGATTGTTCTCGAACAGATTTAATGCGGCAGCAGTTGCATCAAAATACCTTCCACACCCAGGATTCAACAAAATACTCACAAACTTCTTCACTTGGCTTAAAAAGTCTGATCAAAAAATTAAGGTCCAGCGTTTGATCAATATTATACGTGACCACAAGCGTTTCTTGGATGTCATTCCATCAATGAACTGCTCGATTTGGTCGCATGGAATTCCCTTCATCCTCTGCGATTTTGATCTTTCCATTTTAACAGATATTCTCAAATCGTCTCCAGATTTCAAATATACTCCACAGTCGGATCTCAATATTACTCATGGATTCGATGCTTATTTGATGGAAATTTTCCCAATTTTTGATTTCTCGCAGGAGGAACTGATTTGCCAGTCATTATTCAACAAATCACCACCTAATGTTGTAATAGAAGATGATGACAATTACAGCAGGTTGTATCGCGCCGTTCAAATGGAAGCAAAAAGAAATTCAATGGATGTTTACGCGTTAATTAACGATCCAAAGTACAATTTAAGTCTTATCAACGATAAATCATTCAGAAAATACTGCCTAAAGTCAATTCTCAATGAATACCTTAATAACTATGAAACTCTTGAAACAAGTTTCTTACTCGCCGAGCATGAGTCAAGACAGAGGGATCTCAAGTCAGCTATCGATGATAACATGCAGACTCTCTTCATAAGATTTGCCGGAAGTTATATTAGAAGAAAAGTTCTCAAAAATAGGCATCGCATCGATGACTCCTTGTCAATAGCAATGCAGAAGATTGTCGGAACAGACCAAATTTCATCGCATAATTATTTCGCTATCGGATGCACTGCCTTGGACTCAATTAATGTCAGCATAAACACGAAATTTGAAGGTCCAAGGAGGTTCCTGACATTATCGAACGATTGGCTTGAGAAAATCTGGCCAACTCATCCATGTCAAGAATATATCAGAGATAAAATGATCAGAATCATGAATCTTGCAAGCAGACTTGCTCACCTCGGTGAACTGAAATATGGCAAGAGATTGGTTTTGATCCTCGACTTTGTTAAATCTCTGATCAGTTTATGTGACAAACAGCCAAAGAAATACTTGTTGCCAATGATCCACATATCCATGATGAATGCGAATGCAAGCGATATATTGATTTCTTTCCTATTCCTTCATCACAATATGTTTTCTACCTCTGTTTTAACAAGCAGATGGGGAAGGAAAGTAGTCGATACATGGAATATGTTTGCTCTTGCGGTCTGGGACATCATGAAAGATGACACACAGCTCTTGACGAAATGCAATAACGCTGAATTCATCCACTCGATATATAAGATTAACTGATGATTTTATTGTTTTGTATTTTTGTTTTATATCTTTGTAAATATTTAAAATACGTTCCATATTCTCAGATTTTGAAAATATATCAAACAATTACTAAAAGCATGAAAAGATAAGTATGAAAAACAGGAGCTTTGAATCAGGTATGAAAGAAATAAACAGATTTATTGAAATTAATATGAATTCTTATGCAAATCGAAAAATTGTTGAGAACTGAACGTTTCGTGTGAAAAACTGAGGCTAAGGTTGTTATCCTTGTTCTCCAAACTGGCTCTTCTTGAGCTGTTTCGCTTAACAAAATCTCGGCTCCATTTCAACGAAGCCCTACGTTTCAATGAATGTAACTGTATTGGAGTATTCTTAATGACGTCGAAATATGGCATTTCCAACAAGTCATCGCACGTACATCTTTCTTCCGGATCAGGAGTTAAACAGCCCTTGATTAACTCTCTTAATAATGGGTCCTCTATGAGTCCCTCCATGAATATTCCGCTTTGTATTGACTTGATGAGCAGTTCAGGATCCTTTGATAAGAAAGGCAACTGTCCAACAGCGATATAATACAAAGATACGCCAAGTGCCCATACATCTGCCTTGAATATATCGTATTTTTCCCCAGAGAAATGCTCAGGAGCTAAAAAGAAACGTGAGCCTTTGTAATTCACGCTTCTTGGATCGTCTTTCCATATATAAGAGAGGCCGTAGTCTGTTACTTTTACTCTTCCTAGTGAATCAACTAAGAAGTTCGTAGGTTTAATGTTAGAATGCGCGAGATTTCTATCGTGGCAGGCCTTCACAGCCATAATCATCTCTTGGATGAGTTTAACCTTATCTTCATTCGTCATGCCTTGTTTTAATTTGATGTAATTAAGAATATTGTACTGACATTGTTCGAAAAGGATATAAACTTTACCTTCATAAGTATAATAATTGATTAACTTGTTAATCCTTGGTGTATCTGCTGCCCTCAAGAATTCGATGTCTGAGACGTTGAAAACCATTTCAGGTACTCGTTTTAATACACAATTTCCTTGATATTTATCGACTGTGCACGAAATGATGCAGCCATAGTTTCCTTTGGCTACAATGTCTACTGGTTTGATTCCATTTCGCGTGAGAAGGTCAATCTCGTGGTCATTCATGAATTTTTTTTAAATCATTCAAACTTCTACAGATTGAAATTTTTTTTAATATACATTTTATTAAGCAGTCTATTTTGCACATATTCAGTTAAAAATTGAGATAGTCATTCAAAAAAATTCAATGAGTTTTAGATTACTAGATAAGAACATGTAGATGCAAAAAACACAAAATTTTCAAAATTAATTGAAAATTACCGATAAAAGTGACGCTATCATTTCTGAAATCTTTTAATTGTGAGATTATTGTCTGATATACAAATTTGCACTTGAAAATATCAAAAAATTTGTTTTACACGCGGAATTGAAGCAACATCAAATGCCAGCGGAAGGAAGTTGAATGAATCATGGTCATGAGTAGTAGGATCCTAATTGCCCCATAAATTGCTTGACTTTAACGAACCAGTTTTGAGAAAATTGAAAGATACGTGTTCGTTGATAGAAAGAATCGATTGAAATGAACGAAGTTGACTGCTTAAAGATCTAATCGAATGCACCTGTAATCAATGAGCAAGGATGCGAAATATTTCAGATAAAAGTTAATATACGTAATTTTAATTCAATCTTTTTGGAATTATCATTATTGCATCCTCATACACCTATTTATGAATTTTTGCAAAATGTTCGATATAACGAATTGTAAAAAAATCATGAAAAATTGTACAAATTTACCATTATCAGGATAAAAATCCAAAACTTCGACAAATGAAATCAATGAGATTGTTCATTTTTAACTTTATTATATGAATTACCTGATGATTCTGGATTGTTTCTTGCAGATTATAGAAAATCTTTAAGACCCCTTAATTTAAAAATGACACCCCCTATTTTAGAGTCAATAGATGAATGAAGATGATAAACAGCAAGATAAATTTGTATGTATAAGTTATGAGAAAACAGGGGTTTGTTCTAAGGGAGAAATGTGCAATAAAGTGCACAGATCTGACCCAATGTCACGCATAGTCCTTTTTAAGCATCTTTATCCAGATCCAGATATATTTTTGGCATTACTTCCAGAAGGCACAATTTCGATATCAGAAGAACAAAAACAAAGGGCCGCCGATGCTTTTTATTACGATGTTTTCCTCATGTGCCAACGTTTCGGACCAGTTGAAGATATTGTTATTGCTGCAAATAAAACAGACATTATGACTGGAAATGTTCTAGTCTCATTCAGAGAAGTAGATGCAGCTCATGCTGCAGTCTTAGCATTAAATAATCAATATTACGCAGGCAGAAAAATCGACTGCCAATTAACGCCAATACAAAGATTATCAGGTTCATTATGCAGAGAGCCAAATTGTCCATTTGGTGATACTTGTAATTATATTCATACTGTTAATATCAGTGAAAACGTTATGAAAGCGTGCTTTCCAAGATTATATAGAGTTTATCCTGCTAAATTCAGACGCACAAATAAATTCCACGTTCTTACTAATCCTGCAGAAATATTGAACGGAACAATGAAATTCAATCCTAACTAATACATTTGTTTGCTTATATTACTGTTGTTTATTAAATATATGAAATTATTGCTTAACATATAAATTTTTTATTACATACAAATTGAAAATACTAGTATTATTAATCGCTTAAATGAGCATCATCACCAGCTTTCTTCTTTTTAGATGTTTTGCTGTTTTCTTTAATCTGATTTCGATATTCTGTAATATGCTCAAGTAATGATGTTTTTCTGCAGTATAGTAGAAAGTCTTCATCTTGTATTGCTTTACGTTCTGCGTGTTGCATAAAGAAAATTAATTCACTTGGAATATGATCTTTTAACAATGTATACACTAAACCAGTTAGTGCTGACACCATTTCATGGGATGGCGCTTTAGGACTTAGCTGTTGCTCTACAATTTTTCCAGTAAAATATCTCAGCGCGTTCAAAAGATCTTTTTCAGGCCCAGGGAGCTCCATTTTCGTTTCATTCATTCCATCCAAGAACCTTGAAAGAGTGTGCTGAGTCTCATGTTTAGGATTTCCTTTACTCATAATAAAAAAGTGACATAATTCTTACCAAAAAGTGACTTTTTTTAAGAATAAAAAGTGACGAATTTAAAGGGAAAAGTGACGGCGTTTCTAAAAAGTGACAGAAAATATACAAAAGTGACAGTTTTGGTGATGTTGAGCATAGAAGATACTTACGCCAAAATATCTGAGCTCGACGCCATCGAACAGGGCTGGGAAGATGAGAGGAAGCATATGGAAGAAACAATTGAAAGATTGAGTAAAGAAAAAGAAGATTTCTTCCGCAAAAAGCCAGAACTTTTCGCAACAATTGCCGCTTTACAGCGCGAACTTGCAGAACTAGAGAAAAATCCACCCAAACGTATTGAACTTCCGCCTCCAGAAATCAAAAAAGAAGAAATTACAGCAAAGAAAGAACCAGAACAGCCTAAAAAGGAAATTCCTCCACCACAAATACCACCACCGAAAGAAGAACCAAAACAAGAAATACAGCCGCCACAAATTCAAGAACCGGCGCCAATTCAAGCAGCACCGCCTGTTCAAGAAAAAGTCGAAGACAAAGTTCTCAAAGATATTCAAGTGGAAGCTCCAAAGTCGGCAAAGAAAGGAAAGAAGCCACTCAAAAAGAAATCTTCGAAATCAACAGCAAAAGAATCACCTGAAGAACAAGACCCAACCAAATTCGAATACGGAGTTAAATATACGCTCGTCCACCACGTGGATTCTGTCCGCGCAGTTGTTTTCCATCCCACTCAGCCTTTCGTAGCATCTGCATCAGATGATGGCACGTTGAGATTTACAAATATTCTTTTCAAGCTTCCGAAGAGAGTGCCATCTCCAAAGCAGTACATGAGTATTCGCGCAAAGGATACTCCTATACTTGCTTTAGCTGCAAAAGGAAATTCTTTATACACGGGTTGTTTGGATGGCACAATCCAGCAGTTTGACTTCGGAAAAGGTGATGAGGATATCTTCGCTGTTCATGGAAGGGCAGATCATCATTTAATAAATTCTTTCGAAGCAGGCGAAGCAGTTTGGTCTGTAGCAGCCCACGAAAAGGCAGCTTATATTGTTGCGGTGTGCGCAGATAAGACAGTTCGCATACTTGCAGCAGATACTCTCGAACAGTTACATTGTATTACTACAGAATCAGCGCCAACATCCGCTGCTTTTGATGAGAATGGAGAGAAATATGCAGTTGGATGCCAGGACGGTACATTATTAATAATGAACAAAGATCAGATTCAAGAAAAGAAAAAGTTCACAGAATTTATTTATTGCGTTACAGCTTATAATGGCGGGTTTGCAGTTGGACTTGAGAGCGGAAAGTTATCATTCACAGATGGAGATGATATTCAAGCTCATTCTGAGCCAATTTCTTGTTTATGCACTCTTGGCGGTGCCCTTATATCGGGAAGTCATGATTGCTACGTGAAAGCCTTCTTAGATGGTGAGCAAAAGCTTTCTGAGAGGGTTTCAGAGAAAAAATTTGGCGAAGGTGTTCTTTCTGTAGCAGCCAGCGATTCTATGTTTGTAGCAGCAACGTCGGATAGTAATTTGAAAGTATTCGTTAGAAGCAAATAATATTCTTTTTTCTATAAAATATTGATTATATATACAAAATAATAGTAAAAAATGAATCTTTTTATATGTATTTTAGATAACAAGTTATAATCTGTGATTAAATGAGGAATTATTGAGAATAAGATCATGAATAGGTATAGACGTTATTTCTAGCAAGATATATGATTTTGTTGATGATATCTGTCATTCATCATCCTTTAGATATTACTTTAAAATCAATCAATCCCGTTGAATTTTGAATAACAGAAATCATATGATTTTCGACTGTATCTGATAAAAGCTATATGAATAGTTGATGAGTGATGACATTTGTGCTGTAGCTAATGATAGTATTGAATATCTCATTAAAATAAACTGTTTTAAACAATTACTATTATACAATATTGTTAAATAACCCATAAAATGATGGATGAATATCGAATGAATGAGATTTAATGATAATTGAAAAATTTTTATCAATAAATATATTAGACAATCATAATTTGAAGACATATATACGATAGAAAAGATCAAGTTTAACCTTTAATACGATCAAAAACATTGATCCCTGAACAAAAAATTTTCAGAGAAATTTGAAAAATGCAAAATGCTCGAACGGGCGACTATCACCAAAAACACAGCCAAAACAAGCAAAATCTATCATGATGTTTCTCCGAACGAATTTTATGAGAAATTTTTTTTGTAAGATCTTAGAAATTTTGGAAAATTTGCTTTTCTTTCAAAAATATCATCACTTCATTTCTAGTAATGCTAGTCGGACATGCAGCACCACAGTTCAAGGGACAGGCAGTCTTCCCAGACAGTGACTTCAAGGATGTTTCGCTTGAACAATTCAAGGGCAAGTGGCTTGTTTTGTTCTCATATCCACTTGACTTCACATTTGTTTGCCCAACAGAGATCATCGAGTTCTCCAACCAATATGACGAATTCAAGAAGATAGGAGCAGAGGTAATTGGCTTGTCAGTTGATTCTGTCTTCTCTCACCTCGCATGGATAAACACACCACGCAAAGAAGGCGGACTTGGAGGTATCAAGTATCCACTCATCGGCGACCTTGGTGGAAAGATTTCCAAGCAGTTCGGATTCTTCATGGAAGATGCTGGCCACGACAACAGAGGCACAGTCATCATCGATCCAGAAGGCATCATTCGCCACATCCAGTACAACCACCCAGATGTTGGCCGTAATGTTGAGGAGATTCTCCGTCTCGTCAAGGCTTACCAGTTTGCTGCTAAGCATGGTGAAGTTTGCCCAGCTCAATGGCATGGAGAAGGCGACTTGACAATCAAGCCGGATCCAAAGGTCTCTAAGGAGTACTTTGGCAAGGCTAACTAAGCAAAATTCATTTAATTTTTACTAAATTTTTTTAACATCACCAAATCTCGTATTTTTTTTTGTTTTGGTATGTGTGTAAAATTTCACTATTTTTATAATCATTACATGCAGTTATTCTGCGCTATGAATTACTTTTGATCTTAGGAGTAAGCACTCATATAAGACATTACATGCATGAATTGGTCAATTTTTTGATGTTCATTTTTTGCAGCATTAATTAATGCAATATAATCGATTTTTTATTCTTATAAGAATAAAAAAATGCTTATTATGTTTGGTTTCGATGTTGAACTCATTATAAAGACCACGAAGATATAATATTCTTTAATTGCAGAATACTTGCTGAATGAATGTTTTCAAAATCCTTTTGCTGAAATTTTTTTTGTCATGTAAATATATTTTTTTTTGTCAGGGAACTTCACTTGATTTTTGTTATAATGAACCAAAACACTCATATTTCGCAGATTTATTACAAGCTATGCGTTTCTGACGTGTTAAATTCGACATTGGTACCAGGAAGTGGCTGTTTCTCCTGCCAAGTTCGAATAAATGGAGAAGTTCATTTTTTAAATTATCAGAATGTTCGCATTTCTGGTTTGGTTGTTGAATTAACAGACTTAGGGTTTAAAGTTGATGATGGAACTGGCATAATTAAAGTTATTTTCACCAATGAAGACGAATATGAAGTTCCAAAAATAGGAGATTACATCGAAGTACTCGGACATGTTACAAATCAAACACCATACAGCCTCAAGATGAAATGTTCTTCAATTAAAACAGATCCGATGTTCGAAGTTCGTCATATGCTAGAAATGGCGACAATCCATAAAGATTTCTTCAAATTCCAGTTCTTAACAGATGACACAATATCCACTCCCCAAACAAGTCAAAGCACAGAAATTTCAAATCTTACACAGAAAGTTGTGGAATACATGAAGGCAAAGAATGGAGCTCCTTCTACCATAGAAGAGTTAACTGAATTATGCGGCAACCCTGAAACAACGACTACAGTTCTTAATGCTTTGCAAGAAGAACCTCTGATTTACCAAGACGGCCAAAACTACTTCCTCATATAATATTTTTGATATTTAATGATAATATCATTAGTTGTTTGTTTATTATATAAATTTTGATATCTTCTAGAAATAACAAAATAAGTAGCAAAAAAATGGACATCTCATCAATTCTACTCCAGAGTCAACTGGAATTTATATATAGGCTCAGATTCATTTTAATTTCAAGAAATCTAGTTTATTCTATGTGACATCGCGAAATATGCATCAGACTACTTTTCATATGCATATATTATGAATATATTTTGTTCAAAATAGAAATATAAAAATCAAACTGATCAAAATCCATTTTCATCGGCTATAAGTGGTAATTAGCTGTTAATTAACATTTATTGGGTTATTTGCAAAAAGAAAAGTTACACTTTTATCATTGTTTTGAAGATGGATAATGATACATTTTCTCATATTGACGGAGTACTTGCTGATGTAGACAGATATTTGGATGAGAATCAAAGTTCTCTATCTGATACAAGATATTCTAGACAAAAATTCGATATATATAAAACTAACAAAAATAATCCTGTTTCGAAAGCGCAAAATGATATAAACGCGATGCTTCAAAAGTTTAATTTAGAGAAAATAGAACCATATCGGCCACAAAGAGTGACTTTTAATTTTAAAAAAGATGATTCTTTTCTTGCTGATGATAAATCATTTAGTTTTGATGGAAATATACAATACACAGATAGCCCTAGTTACAAATTTACAAGCAAATCACAAAATATAAAGTCACAAAGCCCAATCTCAGATCTTCAAAGCTGTTATACAAGCCAAATAGACGATTTTTATAAAAATCGAGATCTACATACAGACTACAGTCGTCCTTCTTCCTATATTGGAACCCAGCATCCAAAGAAATGTACTCGAATACAAACAGCAGAGCAAATCGAAATTGAGATGCTGAAAAGTGAAAACATACAGATGTTTCAAGAGCTAAATCAATGCAAAGCTCAGCTAGAGCAAGTTCAGCAAAGAAATTCAGAATTACTCAAACTACTTGAAGAAAACGAATGCGAGCTCTACAATTATAAGAAAGGCAAGAAATGATATCATTTTTTTCGATTTTTCTAATTTTTGATAATATTTTTCGCGGTATGTAAATATTAGATATGTAAATTCCATCACATAACAATGCATATTTCACTAATTTACTGCCCATTCGAAGAGATTAGCAATATCGGAAAACGAGAAAATCTAAAACCCTTTAAAAACGAAATTTGGTCAATTTAAACAGCTGCATAACCAAAAAGACATGCGAAAACAGACTGGCAGTAATTTGTTACATTTTTTTTATGGGAAATGACGAAAGCCTTGTTAAGCTTGATCCCAACAAGAAAATACTTGACCTGAGCAATAAGGGCATCACGGGCCTCGAGACGCAGATCGAGGAGCTCCCAAGAGTAGTACATCTCGTATTGAATGGGAACCGAATAAAAGATTTGCCCGATGAGATATCTGCGATCAAATCAATTCAGCTCTGCGACAACGACTATAATTCCATACCGGATCGCATTTCGCAAAAAATCAAGAATTATTCAAACCTTATTTTAATTGATTTCTCTTATAACACAATTTCCAAACTAACACCAACTATATTCGAAAATCCAGGCCTACTCTCAGTTTATTTGTACAATAACGCGCTTGTTCGCATTCCTAAAATTACATCGCCATTACTACAGATAGATCTTGGCCAAAACCAAATTCAGAAGATCCCGATTGTCCCTAATACGCTTGTCAGCCTCCTGATGGACTGTAATCGAATAGAAATCGTTGATTGCGTTTTAGATAGTCTGAAAAAAGTTACTTTGCAGTCGAACTTGATAAAAGAGATAAGTCCGTCAGCGTCTTTCCAATCTCTGTTACAATTGGACTTAAGAGACAACAAACTTACAGAATTACCGAAAAATTTTGATTCAATTTGTCCTAGGTTAAGAACTTTGAACATTTCATTCAACCAGATCAAAGAATTACCAAAGCTACCTATGTGCATAGCAGAATTAGATGCTTCTTTCAACGCTTTGCAAGAATTACCGGAAAATTTCGATAATTACACATGTATGTTCAGATGCAGCCTTTCTAACAACAAAATATCGAACCTAGGAAAGATACCGCCAGCAATGCAGTACTTCAATATCAATAATAACTGGGTTGAAAAAATCGGACAAAATTCTCTGCCAGATTTAGGCCATTTATATGCTATGGGCAACAGGCTGCAGAAAATACCTTCATTCAAGGTGTCCGGCCTCACAGATGTAACTTTGAGGTACAATTACATAACTAAAGTGAAACTGAAATATTTTATTGAAACAGTTCGCTCAATTGACTTATCTTATAACCAAATCACAGAGATACCAGATGATTTATTCACTTTAACAAGTCTGTATGAGCTTATCCTCCCTGGAAACCAATTAAAAACAATTAGTCCAAGTATTGCAGAGTCATTCATCACAAGACTGAATCTTTCTTCTAACCCTATTGAGAGCTTGCCAGTTCTACCGGATTCACTCGAAGAACTTTACATTTCAAGCTGCAATCTAACAGAAATCGATAACAATGTTGCAGAAGCCAAAAATCTTGTTAAACTCATTGCATCAAGCAACAATCTCACGAAAATTCCGTTTATGCCTTATTTAATCGAACTTGATATTTCGAATAATAAAATCCATGAGTTTCCAAGCCTCCCTGATACGTTACTCGTGCTTAATTTATCATTTAATCAGATAGTTACGCTACCAAACAAGATGAATTTCGTAGATTTAGAATTCCTTGATCTTTCATTCAACAATATCAAGACTGTTCCAGACTTTTCTCAGCTCGCAGGCCTCAAGCATCTGATTCTTTCATGTATTCCAGCAGATGGAGTTGTTCTGTTCGGTGAAAATCTAATTCATTTAGATATCACTTCAACTAACCTCCAGATTTTGCCTGAAGCCAAGAGACCAGACTACTGCTACAGAACATTCGATGAACCAGAAACAATCATGAGGGTTATCGCTAGAAGTATTTGCTATTCGATTACTCCAGCGCAAAGCCACTACTATGGTGACTTGGTTTTCTCCGTGATCCCTCCAATAACTGAATACCCGGTCTTCGGACTGATCGACAACAGAAGAAATACAAGATATTCAAAAGTTTTCCAGGAAAAGTTCATAATGTCGCTAAATAAGAACAGCAAGACCAAAAAAGGTCTAGCGAAGACATTAGAAAACGCACTCTTAAGAATTAAGCAGAAAGGAATCAGAAATTATTTCACAGCATCTCTCGCATCAATAAATGGAGACAAAATCCGCATCGCAGCCATCGGACACTCATCAGTATTCGTTCGTAGGAGGGGAGAGCTCATACAGCTGTACGGATACAGGCCTTTCACTCTTTTCGCGTCGAAGAATGGCATCTACGGGACAATCGGCGAAGACCACGACTTGTCAGAGTATCTGGTCTACAAGATACCTCAGAAGCCACAGGAGCTCGTCTACGACATCCAGGAAGAGGACGAATATTTGATACTTCTCTCGAACACTGTCGTCGACTCATTGAACTGGAACACTCTGAAAGAGACTATTATTACGTCAGAGAACTGCCATGACCTCGTCGCAAACATCACAAGCAAGGCAAAGGAAGCAATGTGCATCGATAATATTTCAGTGCTCATCGCACACATCCCATCTTTCATGAATTCTCGCGCATGAGATTTCACTCATTAGATTTATATATATATATAGTTTTGTTTGATATAAATATGATATAGTATATTATTGTTTTAAATCGCATCATCCATTTTTCATACGTTTAAAATCAACAATCATGTCAAATTAAGAGCATTATTGAACTATTCTAATATGGAATCTTATAATGAATTAAGTTATGGCACATATATCCTGTTTAATAAACAGTTATCTCAACAACACAGTATGCATCAAGACAACTATGGCTGATTAAATATTTCAGCTATTTGAGATTGATGTTATATTCCCATGAAATAAATAGTGCAGTATTAAGTGAGTCAGAACATTGTGAAATAAATATGAGATACAACAAATGTATTTTTATATATAAATAATCTCTAATATCAAACACAATATATACATCGAAAATAAATAAAGTTAGAATTTTCGGGTTTGGTTGTCTTCTTTGTCAGTGAGTTTCTCAAGAAGATGATCGATTCTGTTGATCTTCGCAGCTTGGTCGAGTGGTGCTTCGGGGATCTTTGCTTTGGTTGGCTCTCCGATTAAGTAAATCGACTGGAAAACAATGAAGACAGCAACGATTACGTTGTTCATTACATCGACGAAAAACGATGTTTGGAAGGAAATACTCATGTTTCTGAGTAAATTGGCTGCGTATATACTCAATCCAATTGTCCACATCCATCCAAAGTGGACAGCGAGCAAGAACTGACTAAGAATTGCATTTCCGATAAAGAAAAGATAGCCTGAAGCGCATATAAGCAGCGCAAGCAGTATGAATGATACATATAAGAAATTGGAGTTAAAGTTTGTGAGGACAGTTGCAAAGCTGGCGAATGCGATTATTACAAATAACGCCGAGAAAATTGTCGGAATATTCGATGAAAGGATCCTTACCTGCAAGAAAGATACAGAAATAAAGCCAAACCAGAAGGACATCGTGATAAGTGACCTGAATAGGTTATCAAAATTGAAAAACGGAAGATTAAAGAGAGAATAAAGGAAAATTAAGAGGTATTGGGAGAAGAAAGGTCTGATGTTCGGCGCCTTATAAGAGACAAATACGCATGAAGAAATAATTAGGAAGGTAACAACTTTGATAAATGCTGAAGTATATCTTACGTATGGGATATGTACTTTAACGAACGCTTTGTATTTTGTGTTATTTGTGGTGACTTCGAGTCTGAGATTTTGAGATTGATGACGGATCTTAAAAAGAGTGCTGGACATGAACGATGTTCCATTTACTTTATACGAAAACAAGCCTTCATCGTAGACATATAAACGTTTTGATATTCTCGGCGTAAAAACAACCATAAAAGGTTGTGTTATCGTAGAAAATCCAATAAGTTCAATATAATATTTGTTTCCATCGTGATTCATCGGAAGTGTAGTTGTTGGAAAAATAAATAACGCAGAAAAAGCGATAAAAGCAATTATTCCAGAGCCAAAGATTACAATAAGTTTCTTCAGATATCTTGGCTCCCATGAAGCTGTGAAAAACGGGCTGCTTTCAATTTCGTTCCAAATAAAGTTTTTAAGGGTGTTCATTGTAAAAAGTGACAATTATTTTAACCTTACTTTTAAAATACCAAATTCTGTTTGTATATAAGCAAATGAGCATGTCTAAAGTAGTTTTGTTCAGCGAAATTAACATGTTTACGTTAAGATTTAGAAAATTATGAAAAAAGATAAAATTAAAAGGGATAGAAAGTATTTACAAACAGGAGGACTAAACAAGGAAGTTCTCTATTGGAAGTTAACATAGAGAGTAAGGCAGCGGCTCGAGGATTTGAAGAAATTCTCGAAGGCGCCTGTCTTGGGGAAGGAAACTGAGTTCCATGATGGAGAGAAAGAGATGTTGAAATCTCTTTCCTGTGGTGACCTTTCTTTAACGTATTTGGTTTCACTGATAACTTGGTAGATTTCCTTCATATCAGTGGTTTTGCTGAAAGATTGTTTCATAACTGGAAGGTTATTGGTCTGGACATTAAAAATAAACGTAATAGACATGCGGTCGTAGCCATCGTAAGAGTTAGAGAGTGGGGCGTTAAGCTTCAAGGTTTGGTCCATTGTCTTTGTCTCGGATAAATCGATCCTCTCATTATCCTGCTCACAAAGGTTGAAGTGAGAATTGTTAAACTTCTCGACCTTGAAGATATTCGATCTCTGATTTTCTCTGTTAAGACGGATGTGGCAATTGTTGGAGCATTCTGATGTCTCGTAATCGTTGAGGTTGGTATTCTCTACGAACATTAAAAAAAAAATGATATAAAATCGTATAAAATCTTTGATTTAAATTTTTGTTAAAATTCACAATTTTTTGAAAGAATCACACAAAAATCAAACGATATATTTTATTATGTCTCATCCAAACCTTGACTAATTTAGGAGATAATGATGTATTGAACATGTCTATTAACAATTTTTCGATTTTTTCGTTTTCTTTGATTTTTCAATCCAAATAACTGATGTCTCAAATATTGAGGGGCGAATAATTTGGCTTTTCATGGGTCCTGGTAAATATAAAGATAAGATTGTAACAAGCATATTTACAGAAGAATGGAATTTGTGAAAAACAGCTGTACAGAAATAAAATCTTGATAAAAATAACTCATCCATCTAATACAAGCATTTATCCATTTTTTCAAAAAGCTCGCAATTTAATTTTCAAGCGTTTATTAACACAAAATGTTAATAATCGGCATTTTATAGATATGTTTCAAAAAATGAGATTCTAACGTTTACAAATTCTAAACCTACTGACTTTTATCTACCTTGTTTGAATAGCATTCTTGATAATAGGCAAACAGGAATATCCTATGCTGGTTCATGAGGATACATAAAATGTAACTTTTTGCTACTAATTTCAGATGTTTAACGAACAACATAACTCTATATGCCACATAGAATTGTATTATGCAAAAAATAGGCAGGCTCAACATTTTATTTGGAAAATTTTCGAGCGCTTTCAAATGAAAATTTTCTCTAATTGCTAGATATGTATGTGTTCGCGATGTTTGCAATGTTTGGAAATAATCCCTCTGAAAAATCTGGATTAACCTTTGCCACGGCGTAACTCGCTACTGCATTACCAATATACTGTACAGCCTCATTGGTTTATTTATCTGTCTTGATTACATAATTCTGATGCGATCGAAAATAAGAAATTCAAAATATTCCTCAAACAATCTTATACTGATTCAAAATGATTTACCTTGGGCTGTGGATATTATTTCCAATTGATAATGGAGTTTATTTAAACTAAACGCACTTTGCGGAGATAAACTGAAAAGAAGAAGCGTATTCTCGAAACCCAAGCGAGGAATATTTGTAATATTGTATAAGATGTCCATTCATTGATAAATCACAAATAAATAATATCAGAAATTCATATTGATTTCGTGACAACAATCATTTTATGACCAACTTGCTGCTAAAATGTATGTATACAATTTATGTATTACAATATCAGTGTGTCGAGGTTCAAATCGAGGTTTTAACAGTTTTCAAATCTCGTTTTTATTCTCAAAGCACAGAAAAGGTCAACGATTTGATCCCCACGAAATTTTACTTTCGATCCAAGGTCATTCTGCAGTGGTCTGCGAACCCAATAAGCGCGATGTCATGAAAAAACGTTGAAAGTGCGTATAGACCAAATAACAAGTTTTCATGGTCTTCATGGACACATAAAGAGATAAATTAGCGCATTTTCAAACTGACCAACTTAATTTTTCAAAAAAAAAATTTCAATAAAAATTTGTAAAAAGCAAGTCGATACAATATGCAAAAATACAGTACCTGGGTGTTTCGTCCTTGATTGACGTAAACCTTTCAAAAAAAAAAAAGTATAAATTTTTCATCAAGGGCCAGATTTATGACACCAAATTTAGATGAAATAGAACAGAAATTACTGGACTTAAAAGGGAAACCGCAGGGACAATCGGCTGGCCTTGATGAAACTGATATCCAATTTCTCTGCAAGGAAGTTTCTGATATTTTCATGTCGCAGCCTTGTCTTTTGGAGTTAAAGGCACCTCTTACAATCGTAGGAGATATCCATGGACAATATCAGGACTTACTCAGAGTATTCGATAATGCTGGTTACCCTCCAGAAACAAATTATTTGTTTTTGGGTGACTACGTCGATCGTGGTCAAAATAGTATCGAAAATGTATGCTTATTATTCGTCTATAAAATCAGATACCCCAACACATTCTATATGCTTCGCGGAAACCATGAATGTTCTTATATAAATCGTTTATATGGATTCTTCGAAGAATGCATTCAAAATTACTCTATGGACATTTGGAGATTATTCTGTGAGGTCTTCAACAGGCTTCCAATTGCAGCCATCATCGAAGAAAAAATCTTCTGTGTTCATGGCGGCCTCTCTCCATCATTAAATAGTCTCGATGACATCAAGAATATTGAGAGACCAATCGAAGTACCAGAAGAAGGCCTCCTTTGCGATCTTCTTTGGTCAGATCCAAGTCCAGATGCCGTTGATTGGGAAGACAACGAGCGTGGCACATCATATTGCTTTAGCTCTCAGCAAGTTGATGATTTCCTCAACAAGTTTGGCTTTGATCTCGTTTGTCGTGCTCATCAAGCAATTATGGAAGGATTCGAATTCCCATTCCCCGATAGGCAGAGCATTGTTACTGTATTTTCCGCTCCAAACTATTGTGGTGAATATATGAATAAGGGCGCCATCCTTACAGTTAGCGATCAATTGTATTGCTCTTTCACAGTTCTCCCACCAAAGATTTACGAACAAGAATTCATGCCAGCTCAGCGCCCAGGCACGCCACCAAGACAAGGATGTGGAATTGAACAAGATAGTGAATTTGCAGTTGTTAGGAATGATTAATCATCAATATAGTATTCTATCATTTAAGTCGATATATACAAAAAGAAAAAATAAAGTGCTGTATCTTCTAAAAAATAAAAAATCTAAATCCCATGACCGTCACGCACCAATTTTTTTATTTCCATAATGCTTTATTCATTGATAACATACTAAAGATAACATTTACAATGAAGAAAAAAAAAAGATAATAATTTTATTGGCATGAATAATGCATTATATCATATAAGCTAGTTTTGTAGCTCAAAAAGTCTGAAATCGTTAGAAAATAAACTGCGCAATTTTGAAATTTGCCTAAAAAACAAATCTATTATTTTGATTCGCTTTGATAGACCATATGGTGCATTGTGATATAGGTAACGGGCGCTCAAAACGATTTTTCAGGAAGTTAGAAAACCGTTTTTATTTGAATTCATAAATACGTTATTAGTCATTAATGCCTAAACCTAGTAAGAACGAAACTCCCTTGGAAAAATTAATGCGCCTCAAGCGCGAAAAGAAGGCCAAGGATGACGCAAAGGCAGAGAAGCAAAGGAGACAGGCAAACCTTAAAGCTCGCATGAAACGTATTGCAGATGAAAAGAAAGCAAGAACCCAGGCAACAAAGATTGAGAGAGCTGAGCGTAAAAAGTTATTCGCTGCTATTGAACAGAGCTTGAAGGAAGAAAAGGCTTCTCAGAAGTTAGCGGAAAAACAGAAAATCGACAAAATGCGTTCGGAGCAGAAGGCTAGAACTGCTGCTCTCAAGAAGGAGGCCGCAGAGCTCAAGAAACAGGAAAAGATCGAAAAGAAGAAGCGTATTAAGGCAGATAAGGAAAGAGCTAAAGAGAAAATCAAAGCAATGAAAGAATTAAAGAAGAAGGAGGCTATGCTTAAGCCAGCCCGTGATGCTGCCAAGAAGAATAGGGAAGCAGCAGAGAAGGCTGTACGTGATAGATGGAATTTAGCTGAAAAGAACAAATCAGAACAGCATAAGTGGGATGTTGAGAAGCTCGCTGATCTCCTTTGGGAATCTTCATAAACCTTTTTATTTACTTTATACGATAATTCGCTACTTTTTTTCTCAATAATTGGTTATAACGTCTAAATTTTATTTCCGCCTTCGTGAATCGATAACTGCATTTCTATTAGTTCCAGCATCACATGAATTGGCCGAAAGAACAGTTTTTATTTAAGTTTTATGTTGAGATTAAAAAATATTTGCGCAATCTATAGATTAAATATGATCAAATCTTGTTATAAGATACATTAAAATAGTTATCACCCTGGTACGCTTCAATTTCATAATTTTTATGCAGAATCAAATTAATTGCTCAAATAAACATCGTGTTCAAGAATTGGTACAATATTATTGCTGCTATAGCAAAAATATGAAGCCTTACAAACAGCAAGTAATATACTTTCTAAATAAATTCTATTCATTTGAACACAAGCTAATGAGAACGTGTTATATGCCCAAAATAATTTACATGATTGAACTGAGTGACAGCATATGCATTAAAAAACAATTCTTGAACTATTGAATCAATTCACATTAAAATCATCTCACAGTCAATCAAAACTTTGTGAAAATTCAGTAGTTTGCTCTATAGACTTGAAATGAACAATTTTCATAAAAATAGTTAAATACCCCCTGTTTTATTTGATAAGACCCTCATTGTTATAAATATAAACCCCTTTTTTATTTTTTACGCCCCGTTTTAAATTTCGAAAAGTGTAAATTTTTTTTTTTAGGCAAATGAATGCAACAACGGAACAAACTAAAACTGAAACACCAAATGCCGAGCAAACAGAGAAACAAGATGCTCAGCAAGGGGAAACTAGCAATGAACAAGAAAATAAAGCCGAAGAAGAAGAAAAACAATTAACCGTTGAACAAGCTATTGAATATTACGCAGCGGAAAAGAAACAAGCAATTATTGATTTGAACTTTAAGTACGCAGATGAATGTCAGCAAGAGATCGAAAATTTGAAAGTCATGCAAATTAAAGAGAACGTTGATCAATTTTGTGACTCTTTCTTTGAGGACTGTGAGAAGGTTTACGCAAGCTATGCTAGAAAGCGTAGGAGACTGATTAAAAGAAATCATACTAAAGAAGTTCAAATCCGTTCAGATTACTCAGCAAAATTCATCCATGCACAGACAATACAGCTCGTTCAGTATCGACAGCTCGAAGATGAAATGTTTAATTATTTCACAAAACAGGTTCTTTCTCCTCCAGAGAATTCTTACATCGTTGCTATGGATAAATCAAAGAGACTAGCAAAGTCTGGTGACTTCGATGAAGCAAACTATGTTCGCGAACAAGCTGAAAGAGATCATGCTGCATTTTGCGAGAAACGTGAGCAGTCCATTGTCGCTCAAATCAAGGTCAAGACAAAGAAGCTTTTCGAAAATCAATCAAAGGAAATCAGTGCGTTAAACAGAAGCATGAAGAAAGCTTTGGAATATTTCGAAAAACAAGCTGAAGATGAAGTTAGTGCCCTCGATAAGAATATTAGAATTGAATTGGACAAGAAATTCTCACAATACGCTGAAATCGTTAACAAGAAATATATGTTATTCAACAGCCCCGATTTCCAGCCATCAAAGTACTTCGAGCAGAATTATACATACTTCTTAGCAACAAAGGCACTCACAGAAGCCCCAGTTGAGAAGATGATCGAAGAAAAGGAGAAGAAGAAAGAAGCTCAGAGGGCTAAGATTAGAAAGGCCGAAGAAGAAGCGAGAAAGAAGGCTGAAGAAGAAGAGGCAAAGAGAAAGGCTGAGGAAGAGGCACAAAAGAAGGAGGAAGAAGAAAAGGCTGCAGCAGAAAAGGCCGAAAAAGAGAAGGCTGCAGAAGCTCAAAAGCAAGAACAACAGCAACAAGAAGTTCAAAAGCATGTTGAGGTACATGAAGAACACAGAGTCACAGTTACATTCGAAGAGCCAGTTGAAACTAAGAATGAAGAAGAAGAGGAGGAGGAGGAAGAAGAAGAAGAATTGGAAGAGGATGAATATGAAGAAGAATATCAAGATGAGCCATATCGAATTCCAAGCGATTACTATGATGACCCAGAGCCAGAAGAAGAAGAACCAATTAAGAAACCCGATCCAAGGAGAGTTAAATTCAACTTTACTGGCACACCACTCGAAAAGAAGACTTAATCTTATTTATTATTCAATAAACTAAGTGTTTTATCAAAAATAATTATTAATTCATGATATGATGAAAAATAACATGTAAAATAAATAGTGTCGTGTAAACATATTTACGTGTCATTTATTTCTCGATTTTTGAAAAATGACATGTAAAAAGAAATAATGCCGTGTAAATATTTTTATGTGTCAAATAACATAATTTTTCGATGTCAACGAAATTTACTTATCCTGCTGACGTTGAAAAACTATACTCCAATAAATTAGACACGTGGTATATAGAAAGTCGATTTTATTGGTCTACACAAGAGCCTACTATCGAATCAATGATTAATGGACCTGATAATTCATCAACACCTGATTTGAAATTCAGCTATACAGTATTATCGTTACTTAAATTTGAAGGAAAAATCAATGGTGGAAGAATTGCGGACTGTGGCGGAGGAATTGGAAGAGTAGCATACCAAGTACTTCTCCATTTTTACGATAAGATCGATATTATTGATCCTATTCCTCACTTTTTGTTTAAGGCACGCGAATATATAGAAAAAGAAGCCCCTGTCGAAACAGAGCAAGTTGGACTTGAAGAATGGAACCCACAAAAGACGTATGATGGTTTTTGGATACAGTGGACTCTATGTCAATTGACAGATGCCGATATTATAACATTTTTGAAAAAATGCAAAGAAAATTCTACCGATAGCGCTTTAGTTTTTGTTAAAGAAAACGTTGCTGGTCATGACCTTAAGGCTCAAAAGGCAGATTATGAATACAATTCCGAGAAAAATGCGATCTACAGAACTTTCAATCACTGGATTGAACTATTTAATACCGCAGGTTTAATCCTTGATGAATATAGAGTACAGCCAGATATACCCGATAATATGCTTCCAGTTGTTTTATTTGTTCTTAAAAAATAAATTCGTTATTTGTCAGTATATACTACTATAGACATCACACAGTCAGATATTTACTTAAAACAGAAAACTGAAACCAAATTTGTTGCAAATCTCTTTTATCTTGGGTTAATTCGAATAATTGTGATTTATGAACTTCTTAAAAAGCTTAAAAAGAGCAATACAATATATATTTTATAAACAAGTTAATTATAAAGGTTCAATGATATCGACAATTGTTAATTGATGAAATTCGATTGCATTTTCTTTAGAAAATTGTGTAAATCTATCTTTGACTGAATTATCACTAATGAGCACACCTACGGATAATAGATTTGAATCCATTCCGTTAAAAAGCATTGGAAGAGTCTGAAATACTCCTTTAGCATCTATTTTAACAAGGTATTCTAGTGTTTGAACAACTTTCTTTTCTATCTTGCTGTCAACTATAGCCGATGTTATACCGAAACATATGGCCAGCCTTAACTCATTCCATATATGGAAGTATAATCTTCGAAATGGATCATCTTTCTCGACTTCGAAGTATTTTTTAACAACTCTGAAGCAGAATTCCCAGAAATCCGGCTGATGGGTGTTTTCTGGTGGATGCTGTACAACTAATCTGATTACCCAGATAAGACTGCGAGTGAAAATAGGCATTAATCCATTTTCTTCCATACTATCGAAATCACACATCGGAGCAATAATCTCTGAGTATTTACCATGGAAAAAACATAGAAAATGCCATAGAGATGGCTTTGGGGGTGAAAAATTCGCGAGAATTATAATGAAGTTCATGATTATATCTTCTAAAACATTAACAATATCATCTCTGTGGAAGAATCTGTTCAAAAACGTGACTGATATTTCAAAAGTCAGCTCTCTATTCATATATATAGAAAGAATTGAATCTAATAAGCCCGGTGATAGAAAATATCTCATTGGTGCGTAAGATGCTACTGCAGTTAGTACTTCTATGACAGACAATTGTATTTCTTCGAAAGGATATTCGGTAACTGATTTTTCAATGCGATAGAATAACACCGGATATACGCTTTCATAAGTTGTACTGGATCCAATAGGCAACCCTTGATAATTTTCGAAAAAGTAAGCAACAATAAATAATCCTGAATTGAAATTAGAGGGACGAATTCCTTCGGCAATGAATTTCTCCCAGAACTTTGAAAATCTCTCATGGGGAATCTTTATATTTAGAAGTTTTGCAACTTTACAGATAAAATCATTGATATCATAATTTGAAATTGTTTCAAGATTAATTTCATTAACAGATTCCGAATTACTGTCAGCAAGCTGTTTTAATTCTTGAATTATTTGGTCTTGTGAGGAATTTGTTTCTGTCTCGTATCCTTTTCTGAATAAATCCAAAGTCACTTTTAGAAAACATGTCACTTTTTAGATTGTGACTTATAGAATAGTTACAATTTTCTAATATAATCGATTATTAGATAATATATGACATTTAAATAGTCATTTTTCAAAAATCACGTTTCAAGTTTCGTCATTTTTCTATTTCATTTCTTATCAATGTGTCACTTTGTGTATTTATCACTTTTATAAAACATGTAATTTTTTAATTACTTCACTTTTAGAGACCGTGTATCTTTCAATTAATGTCACTTTTTATATATCTTTTATGCTCCTGTCATTTTTTCTCTTATCGGTGTTTCAATTTTATGAACGTTCATAAATTAATATCGCTGTGTCTAGTGTATCATTTGCATATAAAAAATTGAAATTGACTTTTTGATTACAATTTTTGATGTCTTGCAGATTCAAGCGGCTGCGTATTATCAAACCGTGTTTAGTGAGTCAATGATATTGAATTACGGTCAATTTGTAAGTCACAATTCAATTTAATTAAAAGGATTGAGAAGTTTACAATTCCAAATCAATCAAAGAAAGCGTTGCCTTGTTTTATGAGATGCGAGCGGCAACTTTCTCAAACAGAGCTAGCACAAGCGAGATTTCAGGAAATCAGAACCGATTTAGAATTGAGGCGCCTGAGTTCGCTTATGCGTGACAAAAGAATTCATCTTGATCCTGTCATTTATCGCGCCAAATTTGATTCTATGGCCCATGATATGTTTACCGCTTTCCAGCAAGGTGGCTTGGCATATTGTATAAAGTTTGTAGACAAACTCGCTGAATTCAGTCAATCCGTAATTCCTTATATCATTTGCTGTGATGATAAAATAACCCAATATGTGCCATCTCTTCTCGTATCTATAGTCCTTCATCCACCTAACAATGAAAGTTTGTTTTCCGTTTTAAGATGTTTAGCTTCAATCACGAGTTATTCAACTTCAAAAAAATTCAGTAAAGTAGAATTCGTCCAGGAACTATTCAATCAAATACTAAATCCAGTTCAATGCAATCCTTCGATAATTAACCCTCGGAATTTGCAAGGGCAGCTAACGTCAACAAAAATTAGAAAATATTGTCTAACAATCATCATTAACTTGTTAAAGAATGATGAGCTCTCTCTCGAGTCTTTTTTCCGATTTGATTTTGTTCCGCCTTTACAGGCTTCAATTAAATCAGAAAGCGCACCTGAAGCAATGAAGCTTATACATAAAATCATCGCATTAGAAGAAATAGATGAAGAATTACTAGAAATGGCTTTTAATGCTTTCATGTTATACGTTAGTTCCACTGATCCGGCATACCAAATTGCATCATTCGATGGAATCAGCGTGCTCGCTCGCTGGCACCCTGACTTTTTCGTTGATCATGAAGTGAGCGAACCAATAATTCAGGCTTACAACAAAATTAAAAGCATTGACGATACTGTCGTCATTGCAGCACTCGCGTTAATTGGATCACTCTTAGCTACAAGAAACGAGCTCATAATTAAGTCTATTTTTTCATTATTCGACTGGGGATTACTCTCCGAAATATGGAATATCTCGTCACACGATCAGAAGCAGATTATCTGCGAGTTCGTCAATACAGCTTTGATCGCAGCTCCAGATCAGATTAATCATGCATTCAATAGCGGAATATTCCATACCCTCTTAGAGAATTTCTCATCTACAGATTATATACTTAAAGCAGAAACGCTTGTTCCAATCATTTCTGCGACTGACATTAATCCATCAAAAATGCTTCCAATGATTTTGGAGAACGATCTCGTTAAAGCTGCAGCCTCAATGCTTGAGGTCACAGATGAGAACTTTGTCCAAATTGGCCTCAGATTGATCTCTACAATTTTAAGAGCAGAATATTCCAATGCGGAGCAGCAAGAATGTATACGAAGAGAAATTAGTGACAGCTCCATAGAATCAGATTTAGAATATCTCGCTACTGGAAGCACATTTTCTGATGTCGCTGCGGAGATTTCCGATGGATTGCTTCATTTCATGGAATCTTCAGCATGATTGTTTGTTAATATATGTTTGATATATGTGTAAATATTTGTTCATCGATTTTGCTTATATTTTTCGTTTCTATATACCCGAAATTTCCTTTTTCGTTAGTTATTAAAATGGCGTAATATAGGCATATATAGTTTTACTTTTTCCAATATAACTATAGGTCATTTTTTCTTAATTTGTCGAATATATGGAAAATGTTTTAAATATTGAGTATTTTGGCCTAATTTTGATGGATTTGGATTTTTTATATAATAACTAAATCATTGGAAGAATGGACAGGATATTTGGAATGACGACGATATGAACGGTTTTGGCCAACCTTTTAACATGGGTCGCATTCGTACAAAGACCACAAAGAGAGCTGCTCGTCTTGTTATTGAGCGTTTCTATGGCCAACTTTCCTTCGATTTCCAGGATAACAAGCGCGTTTGCGACACTGTTGCTGATATTCCATCAAAGCGCATGCGCAATAAAATTGCTGGCTATGTTACACACCTCATGCGCCGTCTTGAGCGTGGCCCAGTCCGCGGCATCTCATTCAAGCTCCAGGAACAGGAGCGTGAGAAGCGTGATAACTGGATGCCAACAGTTTCAAAGCTTGCTCAGCCAAAGATCCAAGTAGATGCTGATACAAAGGAAATGCTTGCTGCCATCGGTCTTGGTGAGATGGAGGGTGTCGAGGTCTTCCAGCGCCGCCAGCCAGGCAAACAACAGTAAACTTTTTATTCTAAATGTCTACATCAATTAATTTACATCTTTAAATGCATTATGGTATTAAGACACTTTTACTGTCTAGAAAATAAAACAAAAAAAACTGAAATTTTGTGCATGGATAATTAACTAACAAATTTATGCATCCTTGACGAATTTTCTAAGATGTGAAAGTTGAATATATACAGAAATACCACGTAAAATCCACTGACCATTTTGATTTGAAAATGACCATTCGCCTGTATCAGTTTCAACATCAATATTCTGTGCATTTGGATTCTCTTCAACAATCTTATTGAGTTCAGAGCCGTTGAAGTTTACATCGCAAACACGAATCTTATTAGAATTTCCGCTGATGTTATTTTCAATGTTAAGGCTAACATGGCAGTTGTCTGTGACTGCTATTGGATATGCTGGAACATCAGTTGTAACGAAAGCAATATAATTATCTGGATCAGGAACGTCTTTTTTGAACTTAATATCAAAGAAAGATGTTACGGTAGTATCGTTAATTGTAAGAATACCGTGCCAAAAAGCACATTTCTCGAGGTTAAAGCGTGCAAAATCATTTTTGGTTGCCATTGTAAAGTGAATGTCACATTTTCTACTAAAAAAACGATTTTTAAATATTGTTAGCGAGATTTTGCTAAACAAAAATGAGTAAATAAATCAACATGTATTCCTCGTACGGAAAATCATTTTTGTGAAACAAACTTTCCAAGCTAAAGAGATGTACAAGAGAATGAAGAAGTACATCCAAGCTGAAATATATTAGAAAATTAATTATGAATGATAAACTAAAATCCAAACTATTATTTGGAAATCCGATATCGTTCAGCGGTTAGGATATGTGGTTTTCATCCACAGGATCGGGGTTCGACTCCCCGTATCGGAAAAATTTTT
>MRSU01009678.1:0-48988 GCA_008369845.1 Trichomonas gallinae
AGTACTTGTCATTGATTGTGTTGAGGATGGCGAGGCGTGGTATCTGGTTTACGAGGAGGTCCTTAACGATGACATTTGATTTGAGACCGTTCCCATCTTCAACCCAGATTTCCAATGTATTCTTACTGATATTAGGTCCGAGTTTAATTTGGAATTGCTGTTTTACTGGATTCTGATCAATTTCGAATTCTGTCTTATTGACAATTTCAATTTGATTGTTTGCGTTAGGGAATTTATATCTGAGTTTAAGCTTGTCTTTAAACTGATTGTTATTTTTAACAGTGATCTCAACGTCAACGACTGAATTTGGAAGATTGTTAGTTGGAAGTTCTTTGTTAAGTTTAATAAGAGCAGGATACTTAATTTGTTGGGAATAACCAATGAGGAAACCAAATGAAAGTTCCTGGTTTGGATATATATCAGTGTCATTCCAGCCGAAAACAAATACAGAATCGTTTTTCTCAATAATTCCGTATTCTGTTTTTACTTTCAAGAAATTATATTGGTCTACAAATCGCGGATAATATTCGGTAAAATCACCGTACCAAAATGTATCAACGTTGCGAACTCCATAGCCATCACGAACGATAAGCGCTAATGAAAGATTCGATGGATCTTTACCGAATCTTGGATCTACACGATCACTTTTCATCCATAGACCTCGAACAACGCCATCAGTCTTTATAGGGTAAAGGGTTGCATAATCATCTTGAGCAAGTTGGATATCGCAGTATGTGCCGATTTTAATTGTGTGGGGTGCATTGTCTGTGTTGCGAGCAATATATTCAACAAGAACATAATCTGGACCTATAGGCTGAGTTAGTTTTGTGGTAAAGTTAACGTTCTTAACAGTTCTTTTACCACCATCTACACCGAGAACCATTTCCAAGTTGCTATTATCAACTGATACATACGTGTAGTAGCCATTGTCTCTATATGAGGTTCTGTTTTTAAATGGTGGGTTATAGTATCTGATATCAAAATTGGCAAATGGATAGGGGTCAAAATTTAGGAATCCTGTGAGGTTTTCAGCCCATCGATATGAGAATTTTGATCCTTGAACAGTATCATTAAAATAAAAGAAGGAAATCAAAGAACACAACATTAAAAATGATGAGATTTTGAATTGAGAAAAGTTTAAGAGAAAAAATCGGTTGTTGTTTTCAATGCAACCTATGTAATTTTAACATATGCATATAGAGTATCAAAATAGAAATAAAACGGTTCAACGTAAGAAAATACAATTTGCTGAATTTTAATCTATGCAATAAGTTAAACAAAGTGCCAAAAGTCATATCTAAGAATTAATTGAAAAGTTAATCGATTGTGATGAATGAATTATTATTATTCTTTTGAATTGATATATTTGTTCTTGTAAAAATAAGTTTATAATGATGAATATAATATTTAAAAGATAAGATGAAAATATAAATTTTGACATGAACTATATGAAATATTTTCGAAATAATCTGGTAATGATTGTGATATGATTTTCGAAAAAGAAAAATCAAAACGTATCAAAATAATACGTTTACAAAAAAAATTATATATAGAATTTATGATGACATTTTCAGATATAGTTATAGAATCCATTGTATTGCGCATATATTATCCCCAAATCATTTTATCTATTTTCAATTGATATTTTTTTTTTCAAATATTCGAAATTATTACTCATACGTATTAATCGTGAGAAATAAATTTTCTTCCGCTAAAAATCATGTACATTCAATTTCACATTTGAAAAGTTTTCGGTATTTTATTCAATCTCAAAAAATGTTCAATCAATAGTAATTACATCATCTATCTATATTTAAACTCATAAAATATTTGAATGATTGTAATATTTCAAAATAGGCAAAGTTTTTATATTAGAGGAATTACGAATAAATAAGGCAATTATTTAACTTTTTCCAATTTGCTATATAAAATATATTCTCTTTCAAATTTTAGCTTTTTTTTTTTTGATTAATAAGATATTATGAACCGTTCGAAATCTATTAATTCAACAAATCCTGGTTCTTCATGTTTTGAAATTCATTGTTGGATCATTTTAACTTAACCGCACAGATGCATCTATAACCTCTTAATGCTCTTTGATATAATTATCAGGACTCAAATAAAGCCTTCGTTATTTTTCCAAACAAAAAATCCGACCCATTTCAATGTGGAATTTAAACCTTGGATTTAAGTTATGCATAGTAATAGTAACCTTTTAATGATAATATAAACATAAAAACAAAAATATTTAAAAATTGATTATTATTCATGAAATTCCAGGGTCTTCCCCTTACTTTTCCCTATTATGGAAATCTCAATACTGACCTAAGCCATTTCCTTAATTGAAATAAGAATAATGGACATGTATCGCTATTCGCTTTATGAGCCTTAGCCATTTTGGCCGATTGCCGAAATTCGAGGGGGCTAGCCCGCAACCGGAGACAATAGGACTAAAGTCCAATATATATTATTTTCTACTGATATGATCAAATGCGTCTATAGTGTCTTCAATAAGGTCATCATCTCCAAAATCCAATATTCTAATTTTTCTAACTTTTTTCCCTTTCTTTGGAGAGTTTGTTATAACATCTTGTATCTTCTCATCAATAGTCTTTGGTTCATGGGCAAATTCAGCTTTGTGACGGGGTCTTGGCTTTGCATAATCGAATTTCTCTTCATCCTCGTCGTTTCGACGCCAGAATATTCCAGAAAAAAGATAAGGAAGACAAAAGCAAGGAAACATGTATAGACAACAGCAATAACAAGGGCCCATGACTTCTGAACAATTATTGCAGCATCCTGTATTGTAGGGATTTTCATAATCTTCGGACTCGTCTTCGTTGCTTTGCTTCAGTTCTTGAAGAGTTGTAGTATTTCTGCAAACAAAATTAAGATGTCTCATAAATATTATTAAAAAGAAGAAGAAAAATGGAACGTCTGGCATAGCGCATATAAATGCTCCAATAGTAGATGCGCGAGTTTTCCAACCATTTTTCACAATATCATAAATCTGATATGCAATCACAACAAAAAAACATACAAAAAGTGAAAAATTCCAGAATAAAAATTGTATAAAATGCCTGTAATTCTTAAGCCCAAGCCAATTTGCAATCCATGGGCAAATATGATCTGCACGTAATACGATTCTTCGAGCTTTTTTCGAAAGTGTTGATCTTTCTGGTCGAGAGTTCTTTATTGCAAAGTTGTACTGATTATCGTTCGTAATAATACCGTCCATTTGTTCTTCAAACGTGTATTCTGTTCCTTTTTCAACGGACCAGTACCATGGAAGATAGCCGGGAGATTTGCACATAGCAAGAAAGAATGCGTAGAGCCAAAAAAAGAAGAATATACTGAAGAGAGTAAGAAAAATGATTAGCTTCTTCTCTTTAAACAAGTCGCAAATGGACCAAATACCAAATAAAAATGATACGCATACGAGAAATAGTACTGTAAGTGGATATCCGCAGTGACATTCCCATTGATTGCAAAAATACTGTTCTATTATGGGAAAATATATGAGACGAAAGCCGCAACAACTGCATTTTTCTTCCCATTTACTAAATTGAGGCACTAATTGCTCTTTTCCATCAACTTTAATCCATCTGGATTCAAAATCTCGTGCACTCATTTTAAATTTTGGCGACTTTTGAATTCTACTTATATAGATCAATACAGGAGTCCATAATTATTGCAAATATAAATGGATTCGATTCTAAACGAACATTTGACATTTTTTTGCCATTTGTCAAAAGTTTAATAAGGGGTTAAAAATATAAAAGAGTGGTTTGTAAACTATTGAATCTAGTTCCTCGGGGAACCACGGTTTTTTTTTTTATATTGTTGGATGACTGGGATTGCTAATAATCTCAAAATCCAACAAAAAGATATTTTTGAGAATTACAGACCCATACTCAAGAATGGGTTCGTATATTCTTTTCGTGAAAAACCTCTTGAAACTCCAAAAGATTTAAATACTTTGCTAGAAAAGGCAAAAACGAAGAATGCCGAAGCAAACAACAAGAAAAAGGAAAAGAAATATGAAACATCGAATAATTATCAACAAAATTACAATCAAAATTTTAATAATCCTCAAATTCAAAATAAGCCTCCACCTCCACCACCACAATATATAGGAAGTAGAACAAATACAAATAACACAAATATTTCTCAGTATAAACCGGTAGACAATTCATTCGATTCTGATATTGATGAAATCGAAGAACCAGAAACACAATCAGTTTACAAACCACCGCAGTCATTAATAAGAAATCATTCACCATATCAACAATCAAAAAATTCTCCACAATTAGAGCAAACAACATTCCTTTCGGAATCAGACGACGATATACCACCAAATATAGAGCACCTAGAATCACTAAATTCATCAAACAATTATTTAATGCCAATTTTACAAGATTTAAACCAACAATTAGAAAAACTTAATAATCAAATATTCGAAAATCTGAATAATTCAACAACATCAAACAACGATATACTTGCACAATTAAGAAACCAAAGACGAGGAATTTACGATCAAATCGAGAAAGTTGAAGAACAAATACAGATGCAAATAAAACCTTCAACAAATAAGCAGCCACAAACGCCTAAAGTAATACTTCCAACAAATCAGCAATACATTGATACGCCATTTCAGTCTTCAAAATCTTATCAACTAGATTCACCACCGGAATCATCAAAAACGCCAATTATTGTGCCAGATTCACCAATAATATCAAGAGTTAATTCTAACCCAATCGTTGTTCCAGACCCATCAACTATATCAAGAATGAATTCAAATCCGATTGTTATCCCAGGTTCGCCCACAATAGTGAGACAAAGCGACAGTCGTTCAGCTGATGAAGACACAGATATGATATACATAAGTTCAGACGATGACGAAGATGATGGAGATGTCATGTTCATGGAAAAAGAAAACGACACAGTTGAAATCAACCCTGCATTAGAAACACAGATGAAAGAAGTCAATCGCAAAGTTTTCAAACATAAAGATTTCAGAGGCAAGCAGCACGATGCCATCGGTGCTGCATTGAATCGCGAAGATGTTTTCGTTCTGATGCCCACTGGTGGAGGAAAAAGTTTGTGTTATCAGTTGCCAGGCTACATGGAGCCAGGCATTACATTAGTTGTCTCACCTCTTGTTTCCCTCATCCAAGACCAAGTTCGAAGCCTTACAGAACTCAAGCTTAAAGCCATGGCGTTTGGAGCAGATACCACACAAGCACAATACAAAGAGATGAGGAGGAACATAAGTAACAATCAGCTGAAATTTTTATTCATGACTCCTGAAAAAATCATGGCTGGATCTACACTCACTAATTTCATACAGTCACTATATGATGAAAACAAATTGAACCGTTTTGTTATTGATGAGGCGCACTGCGTTAGCCAGTGGGGCCATGACTTCAGACCTGACTACACACAACTCGGCAATTTACGTAACATGTTTCCAAGCATTCCAATCATGGCTCTTACTGCAACAGCAACAGATGCTGTACAAAAGGACATCAAAGAGCAGCTGAACATTCCTAACTGCAGAATATTCAAGTCGTCGTTCAACAGGCCGAATATTATCTACGAAGTTATCAAAAAAGATGCAGGCTGCAGAGAAACAATGGTCACTTGGATCAAAGATCATGGATATGAAAACTCCACGGGCATCATCTTTTGCATGTCTACTGCCGATACTGAGAATTTATCACAGTACATGAACGAGAAAGGATTTTCATGTGCATTCTATCACGGTAAAATGAACTCATCTGACAGGAAGCGTGTGCAGCAGCAGTGGACGATGGGAAATATCAAAGTCATCACAGCAACTCTTGCATTTGGTATGGGCATTGACAAGCCTGATGTTAGATATGTCATACACATGACAATGCCGAAGAGTTTAGAAGAATACTACCAAGAAAGTGGTAGAGCGGGAAGAGATGGTCATATAAGTCACGCACTTCTTCTATTCATGATATCAGATAAAGCGAAAGTTCATAGGATGATTACGATGGCTGACAATAATGGTGAAATGAAGTCAAAGGAAAGAATTGAAGTTGAAGACCAGTTATTAGGCCATATGGCAGAGTATGGCCTCGACAAGATGAATTGCAGAAGAGTTTTACTTCTCAGATACTTCGGCGAATTCTTCGATCCACAAAATTGCCATCAAACATGTGATAACTGTAAAAGGAGAACAGAGTCAGCAGAAAAAGTAGTTACAGATCTAACAAATCATATGAGGAATATTGCTAGGATCGTACACGCAATACACATGAAGAGGAAGAGAGCTCCATTCGCTACGGGAAACCACATCGCCGATGTCTACACTGGTTCAAAGAGCTCAAAAATTGTTAACTCGAAAGACAACTTGCTCGAAGAATACGCGCTTGGTGCAGAACTTAAAGGCACAAAGAAGACTTATATACATCAATGCTTACAAGAACTTTTGACGCGTAAAATCATTAAACTCACAAGTAGATCATCCAAGTATGGTGTCATTGAGTATTATGTACCAGGAGAAAACTATTCACACGGACTTGGTCAAGACATGAAGCCTTTCATGCTATCTGAGTATGTTGAGCATGAAGATGATGGATTGACACCAGATGAGAAACAGTTATACCTGAAATTAAAGGCTGCAAGAAATAAAATCTGTCAAGATGATGCAGATAATTTCTTCCCAGTTTCTTGCATCAGATCAATTGTAAAGACGAAACCAACAACTGCAGAGGATCTAAGGAAAACTAGAGTTATGACGAAACCAAGATTCGAAAAACTAGGTGACGAATTTTTGAAAATTCTCACAAATGGTCGTCTCAGCCTTACTCCAATCCAGCAAAATACAACGATTCCTCGACCACCACCTCCTCCACCTCCACCACACCCAAAGAAAACAAAGGATAAATCCAGTGGATCACCTAATAAAGGTGGACCAAGTTGGTATTCACCATCAAAACAATCTACTCCTTTTTCAGAGCCAAATGCGACAATTCCTACAGGTTTCGATATAAGTCAATTGCAAAATAATCCAATGGTAATGGCGATGTTGGGACAACTCGCGAATATGATTCAAGGAGGAAGATAGATCTATTTATGTGAATTAATTTGATTAAATTTTTTGTGTTATATTTTCTAATCAAGACATGGTATTGTTGAATATTCTAAGAAAAAATTAGTTTCAGTTCAGGATTAATTACATTTTAATATAATTTCGAAAAATAAAATTATTAAATGTCAATGTTAGCATTTCTTTGGCTCTATAAGTTCAATATTGGATTCATAATATGCTATTAACTCATTCAAGTGCTTTTTCTTCATCACATCATTTTTTAGTATAATTCTCTTGCCGTTTTCAATAACTCCAAAGACTAATTCGTTATTGCTGTCTCTGAACACACCAATAATTTCAAACAATGTCGGAACTGGCTTAATAAATGATATTTCAGTAAATTCTTCTTGTTTAGGCTGAGATTTAGGCTGAGAACTAGGTTTCTCTGTTTCCTTTTGCGTTGCTGCTTTATGTGAAGTAGGTTCTTTCTTATTTTCGAATTCTTTAGCGAATTCTTTCCTTCTTTGGTTTTCGGATGATTTTGTTGTTTTTGTCTTCTTTGTCTTTTTAGGCTTATCTTCCTTAAAATTGGAGTTTTCGTTTTTATCTGGTGGCGTTGTTCCGATTTTTTCCCAATATTCATCGAGAAGTGCTTGAGATCCTGCTAAGTTTTCCAACGGTTCCCATGTGTTCTCATCTGATGAATATCCTTTCCACTTAATGAAAAATTCATAAGATCCATTTCTACGCTGTCTGTGCTTGACAATAGCTTCGACTGTATATTCACCCTCTGGTGTATCAGAGGAGCTAGTGTCATCAAAATTATTCGCCGACATTAACTGAAATTACGTAAATAAATATCTTTAAGGTTAATTTTAATAAACGTCCGTATATAATAAAAGGGTCTGCATTTCTTAAACAAGGGTAAATCAAAATCACATATTGTTTATCGATCATATATCTTGAGATTTGGTTCTTTAGAAACCTAAACAAAAGATCCGAAAGAAAGTTCGATAGATGAAGATATTCACATGCTAATAAATATTCATCTAAAAATGATTAGATGGTCCGCAAAACGCGAAAGAAAAGAAAAAAATTCGAAAAATAATGTTAAAAATTTTTCACTGAATACTTAATAGATGAAAGTAATAGACTGCACTTAAAATATTTTCAAATTTATTTGTCCCAAAAAAGCTATTTTATAGTATCAAATCATATGGTCTTATTACTTTTCATATTTGAATCCAAAATAATCGTAATAAAAATGACAAATTAACTTTACATTGGCAAATTTCTGACAATGAATGTATAACAAATTTTATTTGATTTTTGCAATCACCGGATGACGAAAACTAAAAAAGAAATAAAAGAGTAGAAATGTATCCCTTACACTGACAGTTTTTTAATCGTCAAACGTTTTTCAAAAATTCGTCAAAATGGAGTTTCCCAATGATAACAGTGTTTCACAAGCCATTCTCGACCAGGCAAAGGCACAGGCCGAAGAACAGGCAAGAAGTAAGACACAGATTCAAATGCCAATGGAAATCACTGGAATCGAAACAGAAGGAAATGCACAAACAGAATATTTATTAATTCAGGAATATCTTCAATCAATAGGATTAGTCACAGCACCAGAAGTTCTTCGTTTTGAGTCTCTTCATCCATCAATTAAAGAGGATCGTAGAACATTGGCTCAGCGCCTGAAATTAAGAAGTTACGATAAGACACCATTACTTGTTCAGCTTATTGCACAGCGTCTTGAGCAGTTAGAACGCCAAGACAAGGGTGAGCAATAAATTTGCATATAATATCGGCTAAAGATTATTCTGTATTACAAGCCTTTTTTAACCATGCACATCACTCTGGTGTGATTAGAGCCGAGCATGGATTTAAACTCTAATAAACTTTATTATCTAATATAAAATAAATTAACATTCATTACATGAAATTCCTTCAATATTATTCGAAGAATCTAACAAGCAAACTGATGCATTCTTGAGACTGTGAAAATAAAATATATCATTATCGTGAATTCATTAATTGTCATTAAAAATATATATTATCCATAGATAACTGAGCCTATGTATTTTCTTATTTGGTTATCAAAAATAGCTTCATGTTGATAAAATTATCAAATGAAAAGTTATCAACGGCAATCATATAATTTAAGTTTATAGAGAATCATTAGTGATGGAATATTACATGATAATTAAATAAAAATCATTATAAATCATGATATTATTTCTTTATAATACTAATATTATAATCAAGTTCACAGAGAATCAATATTGCATGAATACTATATTAATATTATATAGAAATACTTATAATTCATGATTTTATTTGTTTTAAAATATTAACGACAATCATACGTTTTAGGTTCGTGTAAAAGCATTAATGATAGAGTATTATATGAATATCATAGAGAAATCTTTATATTTCATGATTTTATTTTCCTCAAATTTAAATAATGACTATTTTCCAAAATTTCCTAGTAAAATATGATACATACAATATGATATGCTTATATAAATAAAAATATTCGAAAAAGAAAATTGAGGGAAAATAACCGCTGAATAATGGCGGTTTTTTGATGAGTTAGTTTCCGACAGTGAATGGATTCGAGAACAACGCACAGACCTTTATTTTCTATTTTGGATGCCCCTATCCCAATGGTCAACAGAGATGCTTTTCCAATCGACCCATCCTCCATCGGACGCTCACTCCCTCGTCCATGCCGCCCCATGGGCCAGATTAATCCTCTGTATGCAAATAGGACAATAAAAGCTTCGCCAACTGAGCGAAGTGAAGGAGTTTATTGTTGTCAACAACCAGTTATTGTTTCGATTTAAACTATCTTGTAGTATGATATCAAATATCAATCTTCAAATCGCCAAATTCTTTTACCATTTGTTTGTATAGCTTCAGACTTTTACTCTCAACAGTCTATTTTTTTATTTACAAATTCTAAATACTTTGGAGAAATTTTCCATGGCATATGTATTTGTCATGTAAAAAAAATATGACAATGTAAAGCTAATTTGTCATTTTGCTAATTTGCTATAAACAGAATGAGTTTGCCTAAGTCAATCTTGAAATTTCATGAGACATGACTAAATTATATTCACATTATGCACTTCAAAACATAATGAAGCATGAATATCAGTTTAATTTTTTGAGTAATATCAATGGATCTTTACTACAAATGAAATTACAATAGATGCTTTTTTCCATCAAAATAATAGGTTAAAAACCCTTTAATAAGTAATCAAATAATTTTTTTCATTTTTGAAACTAATTTTTATAAAGAATCAATAGGTATCCCACAAATTTTTAACCACACTGTAGAAGATCGAATGTATATTGATAAAATAATATTAAAAATCTATATTTTGATATTAGGAATCTATATATAAACTATACGTAATGATTATGATGTATTTATATGCATAACAATGTTTATTTCATTAAATATAGATTCAAAAAAATATAAAACTCGATTTTCAGATAAAATTTAATCGGCCAAAATGAATTTTTAGGACTATAGATATATAATATTCGCTCAAAACGAATAAAATTTCGCGAAGTACGTTTTAAAATAAAATCGATGACTGATGATGTCGATGCAGAAAAAGCTTTGAAGAATTTCATACAGTACGGACAGTTCCCTTTAGCCCATATTTTCGAAAGAGTCGTTCGTGTTTGTTTTAAAAAGAAAATTCTCTGTGTTTTAGATGGAGATTATGATAAAGCTTCACTTTATGACATAACAATATCAAAACTATCGCAATTATTGGCTGATAACCAGCTTGGCTATAAAATAGACGAAATTAAAGCAAAAGATGAAAGACGAATTGAAGAATTACAAGAAAGAATCAATATAACGAATGAAATATATCAAAAACGTATTAACAACATCGAAAAAGACTATAAAAATAGAGTAGAATCATTACTTGACCGTCAGGAAAAAGAGCAAGATTATTTCGAAGAAAAATGGAACAGTCCACTTAATTACGCGAAATATTCGAAGCCTTCGAACAGTCTCCTACAGCTGAGATACATAGAGAGAAAACAGGCAATTTTTAAAGACTACGAAGATGCTAGAAAGACTAAGATGGAAGCAGATAGATTGCAGAAAATAGAAGAAGAAGCTGCACACGAGCTGATGCAGAATAATATGAATAAAGCATATCAAAGACTTGTTACCAGACAAGATAATGATGTGAAAAAACTTAATGATTTGGGGAATAGGGCTATAAATGATGTAAAAAGGCAACTGGAGTATGAAATAGAATGTATACAGAAAGCAATTAAAAACATTCAGAGAAAAGAAGGGAAAACAATCAACAAACGAATGCATTCATTATCTCCACACTTAATGAATACAAATCAGACATTTAGTGCTGCAAATGGTGAAGAAAGTGATGAATTTAGCTTTTTATCACCTAGAACAGCATCTTTATATAGTATTTTCCGAGATGCTGATCCAAATGAATTAAATGTACAACCACCAACACTAGAAAGACTTGACGAAATCATTAACGATGAGATGAGCAGGCCTTTAAAAATAATTCCCAAAAAATTAAAATAAATATTTTGTTTGTATCTTTTATCAACATGACGATATTTCATTCCACTACTTCAATATATGTATGAGGTTTCATATTAAGTTCAATATATCATTACGATATTATAACAAGGAATATATATAATAGAAACTTGATAAAATGCTGGTATTATTTTCGATAATTAAAATACAAATAGTTTATAAAAAACAAAATAATATAAAAAATAACAATGTTAATCTAGTGAAATTACTGTTGAAACATCAACAATCTGTGGCGAGATCTTAATGTTAGTATTTGCGTGAATGAAAAGTTTTGTGTTAGATTTCCATTCTTTGTTGTACGAATTCTGTAAAAACTTGTTTAGCTCAGAGAGTTTGTCTGTGTTATCAGTGAATAATGAAATCACAGCAACTTCCGCTTTATCAATTTTCTCTTGAACTTTGGATAATTCTGTATTTGTGTCTGTTTCGTCTGTTATAAAGAAAAAGTTTGAGCTTGGAATGTTAAGTGATGTGAAGAAAGAAGCTGATGTTGCCAAATTTTCGCAATGAGCTAGAATCACATTTGACCAGGAAACAGCCTGCAAAGGATCCAAACTTGTAATGCCTTTGAATTCAGCAAATTTGCTCCTGTGTTTCTTAGCCATTGTCGATGCCATACTTGCAGCGAAGAACTCGAATACATCCGATTGTTTGTCCCAATGCGATAAAATCTTGTCGACTTTGTGAAGAGGGAAGATATATAATGGAATGATTTTTGTCGCTGATTGAAGTTTTCCGCACAAATCAACGATTTTTGCAGCTTTCTCTCTGACCCACGGCTGACTGTCTAAAGCATGTTCGCCAACAACCTTCGCATCTCTTACAGCATTTTCAGCATTCATCAACAGCTCTGCCTGTAATTCTGGATCTCTTAACAAATCTGCGCGTGTTGAGTGGATCTCTTTGATTTGTGTAAATAATGCTTGCAGTGACAAAAATAGATTCTCTCGTTGCTGAATTACGCTGATTTCCGCACTCTTCAGTTTTTCAGCGAGTTCAAGAATGGAATTGTCATTCGCTAATATTGATTCAATGTGAGCTTTCTCCATATCCAGTTCAGCAATGAAGCTCATCATAGGAGGCATCCAAAGAGGAGGTCTGTCAACAATCAAAATAGCTTTGAAGTCGCGATCAATGGAAATGTTGTATGATCCTAAAATCGCTGAAGTTACAGCACTATTTGCAACAGCGCAGAAAAACTGAGAGTCAACGAGTCTGTCTGCGTGTTTTATGACAATAATTGAGCCTTCTTCGGCCGCTTTCATTATCTTCATCTCCGTGTCTTCTTCGTTCATTTCTGTGTACAAAATTGTTAAATGTGAAATGCATTCAGCCGGTTTTCCTGTTTTCATGCCGGTGACAATTTCTGCAACACCATATGGATCATAAACTGAAATAATTCTGTCGCCAGATAATATTGCCGTGCAAATTGGATCTTGTGTGTTTATGATTGTCTTTACATCAACGAAGAATTTTGTATCGTAAAAGTTAGAAGACATCATTTCATTGAAATCATTGTCCAATTTTTGCAAAGCAGCAGGATCGAAAAGTGGTCTTAAAACCTGTTCGTAGACAGTTTTGAGTACAAAGTTCTCTGAGTTCTTTCCTGTTTCTCTTTCTCCAATTCTGAACTCTTGCAAACTTTCCTTCAAGTCTGGGAATATCTTGACAAGTTTCTTGGAAATTGATGCAAACAATGTAATGTTTTCTAACAATCTTTCTTCGTTGTTAATCTTCTCAATTAAATCATGTAGAGACTTCGTTAACAGTTCTTCATCTTCTTTGGCTTTTTTGAGTCTTTCTCTGAGATTTTCGATGACTTCTTCTTTGCGGCTTTTCTGTATTAACAGTTCTGACATCTTAGGGACAACATTTGGATTAAAGTTTGTTCTCTTCGTGTGCAAATGTATTGCTTTGAGCCACAAAGCGAAATTGTAGCATGGTGAGTTAGTCGTGAAATTGTTTTCATCGACTTTCTGCATTGCAACATCAAACTTTTCGATATTATCTTTCGGAATATCATTGGGATTAAATATTGCGATTGCGTTTGGAATTCTTCCTGATTTTAGAATTCCACGAGCTTCAGGCCAGAATCCATCATTGCTTCTTGGAGTTAAACCGATTAAAGTGCAATAAGCGGCAAACAAGTTTTGTATGTTTTCTGATGGTGTCTGCTGCATGAATAATTTATATTGTTCATCAGCGTTAAATGATTTCTGTGCTTTTCTTTGCGCTTTCTTATAAGCGTCAATTGTCTTAGAACCATCTTTCTCCATGTAATTCACAAGTTGTGTGTTGTTGTCTAATATTGTTTGATACTCTGATTCAGCTTTGGCCAATTCGCCGGTGAAATTCGTAACAACTGTGTGAGCGTTTTGTACTGCGACTTCAGCGGATACTTTCATTGTCGTGTCAATTCTTATCTGTTCTTTGAGTGACTGCATTCTTCCTTCGAAATCTTTGAGTGCGCTTTCAATTGACTCGATGACAGTCATAACCTCATTCAAGAACGTGTGGCGCTGCTCAATAAATGATTTCAGTTTCTCTGTCAAATACTTATGGCACAAATTAACTCTTGGAAACTGAGCAATAACAGGAACAAGAGCTGATATGTTGTGAGAAGAAACAACTTTCAAGAGTTTGTTGATTCTTTGGTCAGTCGTTTCAGTCAATGTGTTGTGCTTGTCCCAAATCTGGAAATGGCCATGGCAGAAATAAGGGATTTCATTCAATGATTGAACACTGAAAATGAAGTGAGTATTAATCAGCATATTAAACTTATAATGATTAAAATCATCTTGGCTGACATTCATCTTTGCTTTGTCTGTTTCAACTGGGCGTGCTAAGTTCGAATAAGGGAAAGTATTTCCTAGTGGACTCTCTGGTAGATACTGATCGTTATTTTTGATCAAATTTAGGTAACTATATTGGTTGCTTTTAAGTCCGCATGCAATTAAGTTGACTAACGCTGGATCTGGTTTCCTGCAGTAAACAACTGTCAGCTGATTTGAGAATATAGAGTCATGTATTAAAGAAGGAATCTGTTGTTGCGAATTGTAGATAACGAACTTTGCTGATAATGCAGAACTCATGAATTTCGTGATTGTTTCGTAATCAACAATTAAATCGTTGACAACAATAGCGCTTGTTCTCGGCATGAAGAAGATATTCAACAAGAATTCGCAGTAATTAAACATTACAGGACTTGTTGTGAGTTTGTGAGCGAACATGCATAAAGATGGAATAAGGGATCGTTCGAATTGATCTTGAATTGTATTAGTAACATATCTAAATGTTTTCGTGCCTGTTTGTTGAACGTTCACCATGTCGTAAACGAAGTTCTTAGATGGAACACGCATCTCTACGTGAGGAGCAATATCAAGTAATCTTTGGAACCAGAAATCTTGGATGTTCGTGTTTCTGTTGAATTCGAGCATCGAAATTGATCTGATGACAGTGAAGAAATATCTTAAAAAGTCAGGTCCTGATTTTCTGATTGTGTAAATCAGTTCGACAATGCTTCTCGACATCATCTGCATTGTTTGCTGTATATATGGTTGCGGAGTGTTGTTAGCAACTAAAATCCTCATCATTGTTTCGACTGCAATGAATTTCAGGCACTCGTCTGTATAAGGCTGTATTCTGTAAGGGAAGCAGCAAGTAATTATTGGATATGAGGCATCCTCCAAAACTAAAATGAAGAAAATTTTCGAGAATGAAATAACTTCGTTTTTGATTATAGCACAGCCAGTCTTAATCATGCTTAAAATTGTACCGTATATTTCACCTTCTGGTTTCATTGGATCAGCGACAACAATAATGTTATTTGCAACTTTAGGCTCAACAATTCCGTCAACACTTGTTGTGCAGTAGCTCATTAATACTTGCAAAAATGATTCAGGTGTTGCATTGTATCCATCGATTCTCAAAACCTGATAGTCTGGTCTTAAAAAGAACTGAGATTCAACGTAATCGATGATGGTTGTCTTTCCTGATGCTGGTGGACCTATTATAGCGATGTGATTGCCAGATTGTATGATTTTAGGAATGATTTCTATTCCGTGGATAAACTGTGGTGTTGGAATGTTTGTCAAAGAAATAGGTCCATTGACAGCTTTGTTGTATTGAGTGTGCAAGCTATTATCGAATTGATAAATCTTGGTATTATTGTAAACATTAGCCAAAGTGAATTGATCTTGTGACCTTGATGTTGATAAATCATAGAATGGCGTTGTATGCGAGAAATTAGGAATTTTGTTCAAAATAAATGTTGAATATTCTTTCCAATTTTCTTCTTTGACGAATGAATATGAATTAGACCAATAAGCGCAGTAAGCAATCAAATTATTGATGGCAGCTGGTTTCTGCGGAGGAAGTTTAGATAAAAATGTTGAAAATAAGCTGAAGAAAATTGCAATTTGAATGTTCGACTGAATCAAATTCGAAACGAAATCCTTGATGTATTCAGCTGTCTCTACATCCAGTGTGAAATTGGCATTGGCGAGCCAATAAGACAACAGTTCACCAGACCTGACAAGAGGGGTGTTAAACGATATAATAGGAATAGCAATTAATTCAGTTGTCGCCATTGGTGTCATAACTTCGAAAATCAAAGTTGCGTTTTCAGGAATCTTTAACAAACTCTGCTGCCCTTCGCATAAAAATGAGCCGAAAGCAAGTGCTGAAACATGTGAAAGGAAAGATCTGTCGAATATTGTTGTGACATGGAAAATTGTTTTCTGTGAATCCAATCTTGTGAATGTTTCATTGATGACTTTCACCCAGTTTGGCGATGATATTGCCACTGCTGTATATTTAACTCCCATTGCTTTAGCTGCTGCCATGATACAAGTGGATGTGCCTGAAAATTGTTGGCCTTTAACTAATATCATCTTCTTGCCTTGCTGCAATGCTTTCATTATTTTATGAACACCTATCAAGAAATCTGTTGTTGATATTATAGATTTGACAACAGGAATGAAAACATTTTCATCGATTCCATCAGACTCATCTATTGTATCCTTGACTAAGTCATAAACATTTTGTGGTAAAATTGGAGAAAAGTCTGCAATGAAATTCAAATCGAAAGCAACTTTTTCTTGGTGCATCTGGTCTTCAATGTATTTCAAAATCGAATAAGGATGGACATAATTTGACAGTGTTGTTGCAGCGAAGTTAATTGCTTCTGGCTGATAAGGATATAATGACTGACCGGCCATCAAAACATGTTCTTTGAATGCATCACTTGAAATAGTGAACAAAACTTTGCCGACAGACAAAATTGGTAGAATATCTTGTGTAGTGACAGTCAAGAAGAAAGGCTCTTTAACAAGCATAGCCAGTTGGAACATCTGCTCGTGTGTGAGCATCTCTGTGTCCGTGAAGCATGTCCAAATGTTGATGGAATTCAGCATTTTAATTATAGACGATAGCCTGCTGATTGTTGACGTCATCGTTGCATGTATGATTGAGCAGTATCTACCGCAAATGTAAGAAAACTGCTGGCATATCAATGATGATGTTGAATACATCTCAGAGGCAATGAGTAGTGGATCTGTTTGACGGTTTGAAAGCAAATCTGCTATGATTGCCAATGAAATTTTTGTGAAAAGAATTGAGTTCGCGTAAGATAATTGGAACATGTATTCAATAGATTTGTCATTGAACTCAATGAAAACTTTTCCATCTTCTTTAACTTTCGCTGATGGATAAATTGCTTCTTCTGTCGTTAAACTTTGTTTCAATGTTTCCAAAATCTTCCTTTTCTCGAACATCATCAAGCCTGTGTCAATGTCAAATAATGGATCAGCCAGCTGTCTTAAAATCAAAAGTTGTATTGGAACTTTCGATGCATCGATTTCTCCGTTGTAGTATTTCATGAAAACAGCTCTCATTGACTTTGTAATTTCATCCTCCAGTTTGGGAATCAATGATAAAACGTCACCTTTTGTGCTTGTTCCGTTGATTAGCTCCAGTTCGTCGTCAAGGCTTAATTTCAATTTCGTGATTTTGTTTTTGTCGCAAATCAAATCGACAATTCCTGGGAATATTGTTGGAATGATTGCAAGCTTTGTCTGCAGGTCATCAGAAAACACGTGAATGATCTTTGAATCAGGGACAAGCAGCAATCTTGGGATTTTCTCTCTGAACTTCGTCAAAGCAGTAATGAAGCTTTCTTGGACTGTCTTGAGCAAACTCTTGATTTGTCTAAGTGTCGACATCGTCATTTCTTTCTCGGCGAACTGAAGGATTAAAGGATTGTGTTTAAGATCTTTGATGATTTCATTGAATGAGTTCAATGCTTTGTTGAAATCAGTAACGTCGACTTCAACACCTGTTACATTTTGTATAGGCTTCAATTCTTTGATAAATTGTTGTATTGAAGCAACGATTTCTATAGTAACAGTGATTAAAGTTAACTGGTCAACGATCGATAAAGCTTTCTTCCTCTTCTTTTCTTCAATGTTATCAGTAGATGAAATCATAAGCATCTCATTATTCGTTGTTCGACATTCAGATATAATGTTAGGAATGTTAATGATTTCATCTTTCTTGAATTCAAATTGGCATGTCTTGATGTATGTTTGTGCGTTGATGATCTCGAAGTCTGCTTTATCTTCGAGTTTAGCCTGTTTATAAAGTCTGTCGATTTGATCCAATTTTTCTGAAATTTTGCTTTGTATTAAATAACCCATCGTCCTGGATTCAAATTGGTCATCGCCGATGATAGCAACGATATCTTCTCGGTGATTTTGGAGTAGTTTTGGTGTAAGCGATTGTGTGCATCCTTTGAATATCGGAATCATATGTTCTATGTCGTTTTTAGTCGAAATCAATAGTTTCAAAGAATTCTTATCTTGTCTAAATGATGCTGTCAATGATCTTAATTGTTTCAGCCATGCGCTGCATGTTTCTTTTGCTTCATTGTAATCAATTGTTGACATTACTGCTTTATGCCATCTGTCTATTTGATCCTGAGAGATTTTAACAATACTCCATAAAACTACTCTCGGTGAAGCGAATTTTGTGAAATCATATTCTTGGAACTCTTCATGCAATTGTAGTAATTGACTGAGCTTTTCTTCCAAATGTCTTATATATTCTCTGTTCTGCTGTATTTCTGTCACATCTTTAGAATTCTTGATCCTATCATGTCTCAACGCAATTTCATCTTGAAATTGTTTGATTTGTGCTTCATTGTTTTTCAAATATTCATCTTTCGTTTCTAACAATAAAGCTATAGCTTTTCCAAGCTCTATGTCTGTCAGTACTGGCCACATCAGAATGTTCATCTCTTTGGCAAGATCTTTAAAGTCGTGTCCATAGGAGAGAGAAAATAGCAAATCATTTAATTTGTTGATTTCTTTCGCTTCTTCTTCAAGTTTTTCTCTGGCGCGAATTGACCCGAAAACGGTTGATTTCAGCATCGCCCACTGCTGTGGAGCGTTTGGTTGTCTTTTCAGCTCATTCGTGAGATCAGTGTAATCTTGGTGTAATTTGTCAATTCTTTCGACAAACTCGGAATGAATTTTCGATAGAACATCATTTCTATGTTTATCTACTGAATCAATGATGTTTTTCTTCAATGTCGTGAAAACAAGTTTCGCGAAACAAAGCCATATTTCGCTTGGATAATTCATCAAAAACGTGTCTTTATCTTTTTGTATTTTCATTATGTAATCATATGTATCTTGAACTGAAACATTTTTGAGGTTAGTGAAATACTTTGTTCCTCGTTCGGCGTATGCCAGTATTGTTGGGAAGCAGTTATATATTTTTTGCATTTGTTTAGCTAAGATTGTTCTGTAAATTTCTGTTGTTGGATCAACTGATTCAATAAGTTCATGTTCTTTGAAATTATTTTTAGGTGGAATCAATTCTGATAAATTGTTATCTATACAAAAACCTTCAAATCTTGATGTCAGCAATGTTCTTGATATTTCTGTTGTAGTTCTATCAAAAACCATTCTAAGTGGGCTCTGCATGTTAATTATTTCGTCGACTAAACAATAAAAATAATCGTAAATGCATTTGCGAATTTGTTCACGATTCGTGTGCAATTCTATAATAATAAAAGGTTTCTTCATCGATATTGATTTGTCTGAAACGGTTTGATCGATAGTAGTGAATCCATCAACAGTGATTTCTTTAGGTTCTGTGAAGTTTACTGGATAATTCAACATCTCAGTGAAGAAATTCAAGTTAAACTCTATCAAATCTATTGCGAATCCAATCAATATTATTCTCAAGTAATTTTTGAACTTGTAGAAATGTGTTTCCGTAGATGTGTTGAAAAATTGAAGTGGTGGGTGTTCTTTAGGCAAAAGCTTGATTTTTTCTGTTTCATAAATTTCAATTTCTTCGCCAATATTTTTAGCTATTGATGCAGCAATACTATCAACCAAATTGTCCAGTAGCATTCTTATATCTTTCCTATATGATTCCATCAATCCAAGCCATCCTTCAAGATCATGTTGTTCGTTTTCGAAAAATGTTATAATATAATTCATGATTTTTCGCTGCTGAAGGTAAATTAAATCGTAAACTTTCTGGCAAACCATGTTATATGACGGCGAGGAAACTAAATTTATTGTATTGCTAAGCTTTTTAAGTGATTTTGCATAATCAGTGTCAAGGAGGAAAGGAAAAGATACTTCTGAAGGCGAATAACAATTAATGTCGCCGCCTACACGATTTATTAGATCAAACAAATCATCTTGCTGGTGTAGTTTAGCCATGCCTCGAAATATCAGCATTTTCTGGACTCGGCCAATTTCACTTTTTGCTTCATCATTTAGAGTGTTATAGAATTTTTTGGCAAGAAAATCGAGTAGATCTGGTGGATCTGGAATGGAGTCTAAAAAGCAGTCTGTAATCATTAATTTCTCGAATTCTTCTCTGCATTGTACTGATAATTTTTGTCGATATTCTAATACTTCTTGGCTTTCATCGATAAAGCGAATTTTGAAGCGTGATAAGTTTTTTATTAGTGGTTTATCATCGAATGTTTCGACTTGAAAGAGAAAATTCTCTTCGTTGAAGGCATTAATTCGAACTAAATGCCATTGGAATTTATTTGTGTTTCCGACGAAGTAGGCACTTCCTATTGCTGGTAATCCTTTAGTTCTGAGCTCATATTCGGCATCTGTCATACCGTACTCGCAATCAAAAATATCGAGTGGAAATAAGTGTTCTGTTTCGTTTTGATCATCCATTGTAATAGGTGCAACCAGCTTATTCAGTCTCTTTGTCGCATTTATCAGATTTGCTTCAAAATTCGTGAAATCCAAAACATTTCTTGCGTTCCATGGAAGAGGAGCGTTTGGATTTGTTTCCAATGTAAGATTTGTTAGTGGTTGAATCTCTGTAGAACGAAATCTTGGTGAGTTACGTGGAGAAATTTTGAGAGTTCTCGGATCTGGCGTATGTATTTTAATAAGTGAGTTTTTTAACGATTGAGTTGTATTCATTTCCTTCTTTCGAGGATTAAAACCGTATCCTTCAGGATTTTTAGGCGGTTTAATATCTAGAGGCCCGCGATTTATACCTAAAAGTTTCGATATTGTAATTCTTTTATCGAGACATTTCTTTGTTTTCCCATTAACTTCCGCTTGGAGCTTCTGAAATGCTTCTTCAAAGCGTTGTTTTTGGGTTTTCATGCAAATTCTTAGATTTTCGTTTGAAAATACAAATAAAAGTGACAACAATTAATACATCCTGAAAAGTGACAAAAATATAAAGATACAATAAATAAGCAGCGCTTACACCGACTTATAGAGACACTATGATAAAAGCTCATCTGTGCCAACTGATACATCATTGAAAATGGCAGCTATAGCATCATCAGAAGTGACAAATATATAAAGATTGCATGAAATCAATGACGCTTACATTGACTTATTAAAACACTATGATAGAAGCTCATCTATGCCATCATTGGATATAGTCTCTATACAAAATAAAATGATTCGTCAAGTGAACAATGACGAGCATCATGAAAAGTGACAGTAATTATAGCATCATGAAACGTGACAAATAATATTTTTATAAAAAGTGACGGTAGGTAATTTTAAACGTGCGTCAAAAATAAGCTATGGCACTTAATGCTTTAAAGCGCCGCCGCTCGATTCGTAGCTTTGACACCACAATGGCTATTACCCAAGAGCAGCGCAAGGAAATCGCCGAGGCCGCTTTATTATCCCCAACATCAATGAACAAGCAAGATATTGATCTGATTTGGATCACAAACCCAGACAGGATCAAGGAAATCAGCAAGACAGCATATGAAGCTCTTCCAAAGGAGAAGAAGGCCCAGTTTGATATCAGGCATGGCAAGTACGATGTCGGTGATATCATTACCGGCGATTCTAAGGATATCCTGCTTTTCGTTAAAAATGAGCGTGCTTCACAGGTTACTGAGCTTAACTGTGGTATCATTGCCATGGGTGCTATGATTGCCGCTCAGGAATTCAATATCGATAGCATGATCCTTGGTTGCATTCGCCAGGAGAAGGTTGAACAGCTTCTTGGCTTACAGAAAGGTCAGCTCGTCCTTGGACTTGCTTTCGGCTACCGTAAGAAGAAACCAGTTATTGATCCAAAGGAAATTGTTGCCAAAGTTACTTACATTGAATAAAGCAAGTTATTATTCATTCTTATTTTCTATCTTTATGCTAACTAATTAACATTTTTACACATTTCGATTTAAAAATTTTGTTTCCAGAGGCTGCAAACATGATATTGAAACGCATACAAATAGCATTTTATATTTCACAGTCCAATTTTACACAGTTATGTGATTTAAAACAGATCAAATTATGAAAATATAAAAATTGACGTGAAATATTATAAATATCTCGAAAATTAATGGCATGTAGATATAATATGTGAAAGAATTAAATGATTTCAATCTTTATAATTTGATGTGTTTAGATAAAATGTTTAAAACATACAATTTGGCTCAAAATATAATTTAAAGCTCCTTATTATCTTGAACTCCAAACTGTTCATCTAAAAATTGCTTGACTGGGATTGAATTAACTCTTCCTGAATAGAGAACATATTTGTCGCCAACTTTAGCGTAAACACCTGGATACTTTGGTAATTCTAATCTATGGAAGAGGTCTTGGCTGGAAGAAACAAGGAATTTGACTTTTTCATTGTTATAATACTTTTCAGCAGCAACCCAAGACTTTGGACGCTTATCAGAGAAGAGTATAGCAGCGTTCTTAGTAACTATTTTATCGAATGACTTATCATCGACTTCGGTCGAATTGTCTGTTAAGTAGGAAGAAACCCATTCAACAATGGAAAGAGTTACTTGTGGGAGATTCCTTGGATATTCGTGGATTGTTTTGTCCTTGAATAAAAGGATTCTAGGAACACCATCTGTCTGGATCTCTTCGCAAGCAGTTTTGTTTTCATGGCAGTTAAGATCAGCGAAAATAGCTGATCCTGCACCAAGCTCAGCTGTATGATTCCATGTGGGAGCAAGGCGAACACAATGTGGACATGATTCTGTGTGAATCATAACAGCATATGTGTTCTCATCGTTCGGTGGGAGACCATAGAGATGTTTAATATGATTGTTGAATGTTGATGCTGAATAAGCTGCAGCAGCAAGAAGCGAAAACATAATTTTGAAAAGTGACACATCAGTTAACTTCTCACTTCATTTTGATGAATTATGGGTTATCTCCACTATGTGTGTTATTTCACTGATATAAAGGTTCGATATCATGAGACCAAATCTCAAAAAATGATGATTTGAATAAGAAAATCACAAATCATGAGCTCTCTTTCTATCATATTCATATCTAAGTGTTTTATTGTCTGTATATCAATTCAATTATTGAATTCTAAAATTTTATATTTTGCAATTAAAATTATTCATTCATTAATCATGATTAGAAAGAAACATTTTATCATACAAACTAAATATATGCATATTAATGATGTAATATTACTAAACAGTGCTTTTTTTTTTAAGTCTTAGTACATCAGCAATTGTTGAATATATGAATCGTGGTATTTACTAATATTGAACAATTTTCAGATGAAATTGGACTTCTGGAATTGAAAATAAATATTCGAAATTATAATTTATATCAAACAACTGCATTCATTATGAATATGGATTTCATCGTGGATATTGTTGTAAGTTTCTCGCGCGTTCTCGTTCTGAATTTATAATTTCTTCTTTTTCGTCACGCAATTTCACCTGATCAAGTATACCTTTAATTGCATCCCAGTTTTCTTCGAACCATTTGATCAAGACACGATTATCTCTAGAAGCGTCACGATCTAAAACTAATTTTTTGCTAAAGTGACAACAAATCTGTGCAATGCTTTTAAGCTCACTATGTGTCACTCCAGATGAAAATTTTTCGATTAATTTTTTGTAAACTTCGGAACTTGCATAGTCAAATCCTTTTAATCGATTTGCAACACGTTTTGCTTCAGAACCTTCACCTCTCTTGACTTTTGGAGCTTCTGGTGTTGATTCTGGCTGAGTAGCTTGCATTTCTAGAGGGGCATTTTGTTCAGTTGATTTATCCTCCATATAATAAATTAATTAAGGGGCTTTCATAACAAAACAGGTGGTACTAACTTAATTTTTCTGAACAAAGCTATTGAAATTATGAAATATACAAACATTATTTTATACATATCAAACTAACTTGGGTTCTCTATATTAACTTGCGCCATCTTTTCTAGTGCCACGGACATGAATATGCAAAAAGATTCCAGAAGGTCGCTGTCGTTCTTCTGGAAATGGCCACTCGCTTTCATCTTGCACTGCATCACGAGAGCGCCGATGACATTCGCCCTATCTTTCGAGAATATAGGGCACGCGAGAGTTCCTTTGGCAGGGTCATCGCTGTCGAGTAATATTGGCGCTCTTCGCAAAATCGATTTCTGTAATGCATCAACAATTTCGCTGTCTTCAGCATCATTTGAAATAATTCTTTCTTTGCGACCAGTCATCATCTCGTTTATGTAAGCCCTCTTTGTGTTGTTCTTCTGTTCATCTGTTCTCTTTGATTCTCTCTTCTTTCTGAGATCAACGTCTTCGTTCATCGACAGCAATTCCGTCGATGCATCTGGTTTCGCTGCGTAGAGTAGTGCTCTTCCTGCTCCAACGACTTTTCTCGTGTCCCTTAATATGTTGTCAACGACGTTGTGCATCTCAGAACTTCTCGTCAAAGTCTGCGAAATGTCCATAATCGACTTCAGCTGCATTGTCAGCTCCAGCGATGCGTTGTAAAGTTTTGCGTTCTCTATACTCAGCGCGCAGAAGACATTGAACACTTGCATCATCTCTTCATCGTCTGCTGTGAAGTGTCCGTCGAGTTTATTGATCATTTCAGTGACTCCTTGTATGTTTCCTTGATCGTCAATAATTGGGACGCATAGAAGTGTTTTTGTTCTATATCCAGTTTGCTTGTCTGTGTTCCTGTTAAATCTCGGATCCTCATATGCATCCCTGATGTTCAATATCGCCTGAGACATCGCGCAGCTGCCAACAATGCCAGCATTTATCGGTATGTAAATCGAATTCGCCAAACCGCCTGAAAACGACGTGTAAAGTTGGTCCCTCGTGTCATTTACCATGAATAAGGAGCATCGGTCAGCTGCAACGAGATCGCACGCCTTAGTCATGATGGAGGGAATGAGTTCTCTGATGTCAAGCTGGCATGAAATCGATTTCGCGACGTCTAAAAGTGATTTTAATCTGTTTTGCGCAACTTGAGAAGCTTCTACTTGTCTGTGGCTTTCTTCTATTGCTTCGCTAGCCGCCAAAGATGAGAAAACAATTGGAGCAACTCTGGCTAAAAGTTTTTCGTCGAAATCAGTGAAAAACGATGGCTGTCTTTTTCCGCGCAACGCAATTCCGTACGTCATGTTGTTGGAAGGCCCCAAAACAGGCAGCACGAAGATTGACTGGTCAGCAATGTCTGTCTTCGCGTTGAAGGCTGCATGCTTGTCGCAGCGGTCTGCAGAGACAGAAACTTTGTGAATTAAAGAATGTGCAACAATTCCTGCATCAGAAGTCTGCACAAATTGTGGTGTTGGAAGCCCTGGTATCAGCTGGAATAGTTCACGCGTTTGCGTGTTGAATTGCCAAATTTCCGCGATTTTGCACATAAAATATTTCGTAAGTTGTTGGCAGGTTCTATCAACAAATACGCCATATCTATTTGCAAGACAGAAGTCGGCGAATGCCGTATCAGGAAGCTGAGGATTTAAAATCCATTTTGAATATAATTTGAATTTATCTTGGAAATACTGAGCTCTGGCTTCATCTTCTTCGCCAAACGGAGAGTTCCTCACAACCTCAATTACGGCTGCGATTGAGCCGCTTGCTGTGAAAATTGGGATTAACATGATTGATGAGTCTGGTTGACACAATCTCTTGTCGTAGTGTGGAAGGTATGACGCATGCTCTTCAGCAGAAGTCAATCTGATCAATTTCTTTGTATAATGGCAATATCCAACTAAGCCTGATCCATATGGTATTTGAACGCCAAGTGTTGGACCATATAGGAACTGAATACTCGAAATATCGTGGAAGAAATGAACTCTTTGCGCGAAAAAGAAAGTTGTAAAATTTGTTTCGACTAAAAATGCAAGAGGAGCGTCAAAAGAGCCTGATAATATCTTATCAAAACAATCTTCGCATCGTATATGCTCATCTAAGCTCCCTAATGGCGTTTCTCCGATATTTACATTTGGCGTGTGAGATATTGAGCGAATTGTATTTTGGGTAAGAATTGGAGATTTCTCTCTCATAGTGTGTGATGATGATGATCTTGAACTGTATTTAACTTTCGCTTTTACAATCTTTTTTGATAATAACGGAGCAAATTGATCAACAGGTGGAGGCGTTTCGTTCGGATTCTCGTAGAGTGACTTGTAATGGTAAGTACTGAAGTGTAATGTTTTCGCTTTTTGAGGATCATCAAAGTTATATGATTTCCTCATTTTTTTAAAAAAATTGTTTACGTTTTTTGATGTTGAAATAAGGTTATATAAAATTTTAAGGGATTTTTAATGATTTTCTTATGACTTGTAACGTGAAAAGTGAAACTATCAAAATTATTTATATAAATACATCAAAATCAGTCAAAAATATTAAACATTTTTATTCGAATCAATAATATCATGTTGTATTATGATGACCTAAGGTGTTAACAATAATGTTCTATTGAATCAATAGCTTTCATTGATGCATATTTGTATATATAGAAAAATGAGAAAGTCAAACTTTTCATCATGAAAAATTTAAATTGCCGAGATTTGGATTGTTTTCCAGCCAAGTCTGTCATATGATAATATATGTTACACTTATTGATGTACATATACATACAATGATGAGGTTCAGTTCTCACAGCATAACTAGAGGATAAAGAATTTAGTGTGAAAAATTCGCTTGCTTATTTGGTATACCAGATAAATTGCAAAATCATTTCCTCATGATTTTGTTCAGTATAAGTTACACCAGATACTAAAAATCATTGATTTTTAATTAATAATAATATTTAATACAAACCTGTTTATAACTATATATACAAAAATGGTGTTCAGCGTCTGATTGTGGGCAATATACAAGATCTGATTTAGCACCTCTGGCTCTAGTTGCTAACAAATCAATGGACAACAAGTGATTTTTCTGCTAATAATTCATGCGAACTAACAGTGATATTAACTGTTGATATCAAATTTAGAATATATGTTTAATAATTCTAAGATATATGTTTAATAATATCATACAAACAAATATATTTTCATTGGAACTCAAGGTTGGAGAACTTATTAGCTAAGAACTTGAGAATATCAATAGGATGCGAATCAGTATCGAAGAAACGCATAATTGATATAACGAAGACTGCATTTGACCTGTGGATATCTCTAGAGAATTTCTTGATAACCCAGTGTCTGTTCTCTGGCGAGTAGTATGCGTAAACTGTTCTGCCTTCAATTCCATAAGACTCTGAGTCTATTTTTGCATAAGCAACAGGCACCATTTCGCCTGCATTGTCTGAATAAAGCAAAGCTGAGTCGCCAGAATGAATTGTTGCTTGGAAAGGAATCAAACAGCCGACAATTGGCATAAATATTGAGCCAATGACTGGTCCTTCGAAGGGAATAAAAGTAATTCCAGAGCAGCGAAGATTGATTTTTGATATCCAAGAATGAAGCTGATTTGCATCTTTCAGCAAACAAAGAGGACGAACAATGAACTCAACTGTTTGCTGACTGTTTGTTTTCATTGACAAATTCTCTACTACGTAATGCCAAAGATAAGCGATTCTTTGATCAATCGAAATATCTTCAAAGCGGAAAAGCCCACACTTCATAATATCTGTGAGAATGATGCTGGTTGTGCCTCCTCTCTTCTTTTGTATAACAGCTCTGCAAATTAAAGGTAATTGGCATTTTGCAATAATTGGAGCCATCCAAAGTTCTCCATTTGAGTCTAAAATGTAGCTGAATGATGATTCTGTTGATACTATGATGATATTGTTGCCTTCTGGCTCAAACGCAATTCGATATATTTTTGATTCGAAAGATTGAACTTTTTGCTGAGACCAGACTTCACTCAGATAATTTGCTGTGAAAAACTGATATTCTGGTAATACATTTTCGGCAAATAGTCGCTTCACAAGCATAATATCAGATGGTTGACCAGGAGTTGCTCCAAGTTCTTGTATTCCTGGGAAATTGACTTTAACATATGGAATAGGCGGTGTTCCAGCGTCAGGAGGAGGAAGTGGCGAATACCAAATTGGAAAATCTTCATCTTCAGACAAAGGAAAGTCAACTTTGAGAGTTCTCGATAAATATCTTAAAGCTTTCGTATGCAAGAACCCTGGAGGATGAATTGCGCTGATTGATGAAAATGTATTCAAAAGAATCGAAGAATCAAACTGTGCGATGGCGTGGGCGACTAAATAGCCTGGTTTGTCGTATCCACGACTTGAGTAAACTAAGAAGCAAATCGGATTTAATGTTTTTGAAGAATATTTGTTCATAATTTGATTAAATTTATCGATTACGTTATCACAATCGCCCCAGAAAATTCGAAGTTCTTCATAATTAATGTTAACAGACTTCCATTCGTAATCTAGCACGTAATTACCTTTTTTCGCAACATTTATAGCGACAAGTTCAGCATTTGGCGGACAAATTGCGCGAATTTGGTTTGCAGCAACAAAATAGTTCCATCTACACTCAATTGGGAGGCATTCTGTTGTTTTCGGATTTAATGGTGTTTTCATCATGATGAAGTGCGTATTTTTCAGCTCTGGAGGTGAAAAAAGTGAGGAATGAGTAGGTGTGTGAAGCCAAAATTTTGGAATTTTCATTCTTTGGCTTGGCTCGAATTTATTCCTCATTTGCAAATGTTAAAAAGTGACATTAGAAACTTTCACGCCCATAAATAAAACTGACAGTAATAAGGTTAAATGTTCAATTTTTTTATCATAATACATTTTGTATATATATATGTGCTGCAATTTTTTATACAAGCAAAACAGTTTAATAGATCAGAATTAGTGCTGGAGATTGACGATCTATCGATTACACACAAGATATGATTCATTTATTACATTTGTTATTGTTTATGTAATAAATGATATAATTTTGAAAATGATAAAATGATTCTTACGTCCGCTATCCATTCATATATTTCCTTCATCATAGGTGGAAATGAAGTGTCAAGACAAAGAGTTATAACATTTATCAGTCATTTGATAAGATCTATTTCATAACTACAAATGCAAAATGCTGTGCATATTTGAATCAAAAAAGCGATGTCATTTAAATGAGAGGGTAACACAACTTAGTTATGTATAGTGATGACAACTCAAAGAGAAATAAAGTTCATATGAGTCTAAAAATTTATTTAAAAAAACAAATAAGTATAAAAAATTATATCTTTGCAGCTTTTGCAATCTTCAATAGAGTGTTTTGAACTCTTTGTCTTGAGACTTCATCTCCACCTGCTATGAGGGTGAGACATGGATAAAAAGCGGCCCTTAGCACCTTTTCATCATTTTCATGACTTTCGTCCAAATTGTCAACGAAATCCATAAATATGTTGAGCCTTGCAGGGTCTTCAACACTCAAGTCTATTTCTTTGATAACATTCAAAACTGTTTCAAGGCAGTTAGCATTAACTGTTTCATTCTTATTTTCTCCTAAAAATCTTTGATAAAACGTGACAAGTGTCGAAATATCTTTCGAGCATTTCACTGTCACGAACTCTCTTTGTGAGTCTGCATCAGCATCAGGAATTGTGCTTAGCAGTTTTTCGTCATCGCTCTCCAAAACAATGTTCAATCTATATAAAGTTTTGTCGTCAATAGTTGTTGTCAAAACTGTTGACAAAACCTCCTTGAGATCTTTCGCGTCTTCGTAAACAGCAGCACGTCCGCAAAGTGAGAAGAACTTAAGCTGCTGTGTGTTCGATGACTTATTGAAGCATTTAACGAGCGTGGACACGCATAAATCTCTCACAGCTTTATTAGTGCTGCAGATGAAAACGTCTGTAAGTTTTGTAATGAAAGGCTCAAACTTGTTATCATCGAGAGGGAAGATTTTTTCGACAGCTTGTATCATGTTGCTTGGTACAATGTGGACGAGTCTGTCTGATGGGAAAACAGCAGCACACGTCACAATCATCTGTGCGAAAGGCTCACTTTGTAAATTACATGTTGAAAAGTGAGGACCGACTTTCTCCAAACATCTGCCAATAGTTCTGCCGAAAACTGAAATCAGTAACGTATTTGTATCCTTTATCTGCTTGTAGACATTGATAAGGATCTTCAGAGAGTCCAGAAGCATATAATAAGCACGCTCAGTCAATAACTCGCAGTTGAAAAATGTTTGGTAAAAATCAAAACCGCTTGTCACCAATTCAGGGTTCTTGCATTCTATGGAAAATCTGGTCTCACTGTTGATGACAATTGGCAAGATTTTGTCGTAGAATGTTTCTATGTGCTCGCATTTGAACCAAAATCCGCAGATGAAGTGGGAGACTTCGTTCAATATCTGCATTCTTACACTTGTATAGTTATCATGCAATTTATCGAAAACTGCCATGAAATCGACAGATAATAATTCTTTAAATATATCATCTGTGATATCATTAATATTTGATGACAAAAGATTGAAGAGGGTAGTGACAGAACTTGTTGCGAGTACAACTCTTGTGTCATAGAAAACTTCTACGATGTTTTTGAAAATGAATAACCATCTTTCTTGAGAAACGTTCAATGAGCGCTTGACTGTCCATATCAGGTCCATCGATGAGAGAGAAACGTTTATATCTACGTCTTGTTTGACGAATCCGAAAATTGTTGTGAGAAGTAATTTAATGTATTCTTCGTCAATTTGCGATAAATAGTCGTTGCAGACCATGTTTATGATCGAGTTCTGCGTGGAAAGCACGTCTGCGCTGTTTCCACAGTTTTTAGGATGAATTGATTCGAAAATCGAATTCCACCCTTTGTGAATTGCGTCAAATTTCATCTGTATGATGTTCTTGAGCTCCGTGAAAATGCTTTGAAGGCTCTCATCGTCCAAATGATTTTCGTGATTCACGATTTTATTTATTCCGTTCGTCAATGTTTCTTCTGTGTCGCTGTTGAAGCATTTGACGAGTATATCAATGAAAACCTGCAGTGCGTTTTGTCCAAATGTTTCAGATGCGATTTCTGTCATAAAATAAACTTCAAGTCTTGGCCAGATGCTGTTGAAAATGTTGACTTCTGATACAACGAATTCTGTCATGAAAGCTTGTGGGTTGTATTTGCATGAAAGCAAAGCATCTAAGATATCTAATTTTGCGGATGTTTCATATTTGTTTGCGAATTGTGGTGTTATAGAGATATCCTCGGACGAGAATATTCCATTCATTACATAAATCCAGTTTCCTTCAAAAATTTCTGGTGAATTCGTGATAAGATTATTAAGGAAAGGCGTCCACATTTTTTCTTTTTCGTTTAAGCAGTATAACTTGACGTCATTTGGCGGCAAACGATGATCATCACTCAAAGCAGTCCTGTCACATATGATTCTAAACGCTTCTTTTGTAATTTTTGGTGCGCAGTACTTTTTGATGGCTTTGAGATAGATTGCTAGAGATTCGTGAATAACAGGAACAACTCTTGGCAGCATATAACGAAGAGAAACAATAATTGCGTTATTTAAGACTTTGCAGAGCTTAAGCGTGAGAATCTTTGCGTTGTCGTCTGTCATTATATCTGATATGAGTAGGAAAAGCATTTCCACGCAGTAAACAAGCGATAAATCCAAATTCATTTGATTTAATTGTAAAGGCTTAGGAACAACATCAATTAACTCTGTTGGTTGTGACATAAGCATAACATTATTGAGTGCATCTATCAATGAAATCATGATAGAATCACCAGAATCTGATAATTTCAACATTGCTGTTACAGAAATGTTTTTTCTTAGGAGAATCGAATGTAAGAAGTAGATTGGTAGCAATGATGACTTCGATTTCGGTCTTATTTCAGAGATAAACTCACCCAGTGTTGATGCAAATAATTGCAAAGTGTGAGGAAGCATTGTTTCGAAGAAAATCATAATGAACCTGCTTGCCTGGTGATTTGTGAGCAAGTGAATAATTGTTCCATCGAAAAGGCAGCTAAGATTGTGATCTGTTGTGATTAAATCTTTTGTTTGAATAGCCATGACCTCCAAAGTATCGTAAAGTATTTCAGGAGGCAATATTGTTGAGTCTACGAATGTCGTAGGCATTCCAAGTGTCATTCCTGTAATATCATTGATTATCATAACAAATAAAGCCTTATAGACTTCAATGTCAGTTGCACATGAACGGTTGTACTTTATGTTGAATCTTTCTACGAAATGATTTGTTTTTTGATTATTATCGAGAGATTTGATTTGATCAACGAGATACGTTAGAAACTGTTGGAAAGAAGCATGTGCGTTGTGTGATATTGAGTCCTGCTTGTTCATAAACATGTGCAAATGCAGAGAAAGATAAGGTGAAACGATTTCTAGGCAAGGAAATTTTGATTTTATCTCTGAAGTCGTGAATAGAAGTAATCTTAGTGATAAGTCTATGTCGAGGAATGCGCTTCTTGTTATAAGTGATGCCAGAATCTCGTCTAAGGCTGCTTCATCGAAACAACTGTCTGAAATTGCGTCCAAAAGAAGTGGAAACACCCCATTTGCTATTTTCGTGTAGTTTTCTGTCGACATGATAAATACAATTGCTGAAACAAACGGAGATTTCGACTCTGAAAGAGGCAATTTTTGTAATTTGTCGATATAAGCGAGCGCATCACTACAGCACGACCGAATAGGCTCAGGGTGCCTGAATCCTGTCAATCTTTGAAGCTCTGACCTCAGAGTTTGAAAGGATTTTTTATACATAAAAGAACTTATATCGTTTTTGTCACTTTTTAGTCAACATCCCTTTTAATTTTTCGAAATTTTATTAATTTTAAAATTTATACAACTAGATATTCACTTTTTACATAGAAAAAGCAAGGTTTTCAAGTAAAATTAATCTTGCCAAGGAGAAATCTAGGCAAATACACCAGGAATAACTAACACTGCTTCTTATATAGAAATTCTATAATGTTAGCTTCCCTCAATTCTAGATATATTTATGAAAATATCAAAAATCAGTTTCTGGCTATGACACTTTTGATATATTATTTGCATATGTATATAATGATTTATATGAACATTAACAAGTCCTAATTCAACATTATCATTATGAAATAATTTATTTTTAACAAACAAATCTAATGAAGCTAATATTTTATTTATGTGCACGTAAGGGTTCAATCTATTGCTTAATCATAAATCAAATAAAATTTCGAAAAAATAAATCTTGATTTTGCGACGATTTTTGTTTTATTACATTCTAAAATCTGTTGTTATTTGAATCACATGGAATAATCCGAGATTACCGAGATAAGATCAGATTCTTGAATTGAAGGTTATTGGAATTATTTTACTCGATTATTCAATGTCACAGATATGTTTCTTGAGATAATTTTGAATGAATGCAATTAGAATTCGATTTATGAAACAAAAGATCGGTAAATTTCTAGTATTATTTACAAACATAATTTCAAAAATGTATTAAATATGAAAGTTCTCTCATTTCGGATAAGTACCATTGAAAGCTTTCTCTATTGAATCAATTCTCAAATTTAATGCATCAATTTTTAATTTAACAGTAATGAGTCTGTTCTTCAAGTGATCGGTAACTTTATAAAAGTCGTCAAATGATGGATTTTCTGTTAGTTTCTTTGTTTCATTTAAATAATTTTCTAAAAGACGAATTTGCGATGATAATGCGATTTGACTTTTATAAACTGCCTTCATAGACCCAGAGCAGCTTTTTATAAGTTCCGAAATTGCATCATCCTTCTCGGTACTATTTTTATCATCACTCATTGTCACTTTTAATTGTCACATTTCAAATTGTAATATTAATTGACACTTTTTCAATTTTGTCACTTTTCGGAAATCATAACTTTTGTCACATTTATGGACACAATTTAATAAATTGTCGCCTTTAAAGGCACTTTTTAAAATGAGTTGTCATATTTACAGACACTTTTTGATATTTTTTGATTTTGTCACTTTTAAAAACGCTTTTTGTCATTTTTGTCACTTTTAAAGCCACTTTTCGATTGTCACGTTTATGACACTTTTGATTTCGTCACTTTTATGTCACTTTCCTAAAAATAAACGTGCACTTATAAATATGAACAGTATAGAAGCATTAAAATGGATTAATGAAGAAACTGGTGCTAATTTCAAATCAATAAGTGAGGTTAGATCTGGCAAGGAAGTTGCTGATTTATTAATTCGTTCAACAAATTTAAATAATTTTATTGGCGACATTAAAATTGGACAAACTCAATACGAAAGACAAGGAAACTTCCAAACAATTCGTAAAATTATGAGGGAAGTCGGTGAAAGCTTTCCATTCATAATTAGAAATTTGTATGAAGGCGATGAAGCAGAAATTACAAAGTTACTCAATGCTGTTAGAAGAATTGTTGAGCAGCAGAGTGGTTTACACGATGAAGTTTTAGAGTATGACAATATTGAGGAAGAAGATAACGAAATTGGCGAACATTCAGATGTTGAAGAACTTTTTGATGAAGTAGAGAAAGAATTACAAAACAGAATATTGATACACAACTCTATTAAGCAAGAAATAGAATATCACGCACGTGAAAGAGATTTTTACTTAAACAAACTAATGAAGATAGAACAGCTAACTAAAAAGTATCCAATGGAAGAAGTTGGAACTGTTGTTGCTGTTCTTGAAAATCCAAATAACGATTTAGCGCCAATTCAAAAATAATTATTGTTTAAAAATTGTTTTTATATGTTATAATATACATCAATCATCTATTTATTTTCATTATTTCTTAATTGATAGCTATATACTAGGATAATATCAATGTATTAGTTTTATTCTCGATTTTTTTTTCAAATTTTAATATTGATTGTGTAGAAGTGATTATTTTGAGAATATATGACTAAAAATGATGATTTCTTGTATAATTTTTTACTAATGACTAAAATCAAAAATTGAAAAATTTTAATTTTATGATTAAATGACTAAAAATCAAATATCTAGAATAGACTAGTCCAGTGGTAATACGAGATGATTAAAACAAAGTGCTTTTATTATAATAAAAAACAAAATTTCTATAAGAAAAGTTATTCCTTAAAGTGCTGCAAGAGTGAGACTTGCTTCGCTATGAACTCAAAGTTTGGATGCGTTTGGATGCATGTTAATATATCTGATGAAATTAACGAAGGATTTGATCTTCTGACTTCAAGTTCCTCTGTCCTCTTGAGATCTTCAAGTGCTGATGACTTGAATGTCCTCTTTGTCTCTTCAAGAGAACTCTTAGTCTTATTAATTTTCTCTCTGAACTGTTGGGCGACGCCATCATCTGGTACTTTATTAATTTTAGTATTTATGAATCTAGTGAGCGCATTTTCTTCAGCAATGATATGTGTATGAACAAGTAATAAGCCTTCATGAGATTGTAAATCTTTCATATCTTTCATAAATGCTGGTAACTGTATTTCTTTGGGGATATGATCCTTAAAGAACTCTGCTAATTCTTTGTTTTTCGCAAATTGTGTATTTCTGGCGGAATTTAACATATTTGCTTCGAAAAGATACGCGTAATTCGAAATATAAGGATTAAATGAAATCAAACGGTTTGCATCACCACCCATATCGAGTCTAACATGAGAAATTTCAATGGAGGATTTAATTATTTGAATTAAGTACTGAAAAATTGTTTTAACGATTAAATCTTGAGCCTCATTATCTAACTTCATCCCGATTTTAGCTAGACGATATTGTATTAGCGTGTTTATTGTTGTAAAGTAAGATTGAGTTGGTGAAACTTCAATTGGTGGGTTTTCTTGCTTTGTTTTCTTCGAATTAAACTTAACTGGCTGGAATGAAAACGATTCATGAACTTTTGGTTTGACTCTCGGGAATTCTCCGGTTTTCGAAATTTTTGGCTGCTCAACGGAAAGGCCTCTCTCTGAAACAGGAATGAAGACCGAGTACTCGTTCATGTGCAACGGTGTCTGGTTCTTAACATCAAAATAAATTGGAGCAGGACCAGATGATCTCTTTCCGTCACTCATGAAAAATGAACACAAAGACATTAAATATTAACCATTTCGCTCTGGATTTTAAACTATTGCTTGCTAAGCTGCTTAAATCTAATAATTTCTTGGGAAAAATATTTCATTAGCAATCTATTCTGTAATACTTGTTATACATATAGATGATTTCAATTATTTCACTTTTTACATATACTTTCTCGATGAATTCTTAAATTAAATTCGATATATTGTTTATACAAATATCTAATCAAAATATCAGTTAAACCATAACATGCTCTTGTTAACATATAATTAGGCTCAACTATTTTATGCTCAATTCATCATTAATCAATCTGAACTAATATTTCATAGGACATATATGCTCTAGTCATACAAATTTTACAATACTCTTTCTAGTCTATTGATTTCATTAATTGTGTGAATTCGTTAAATATTTTATTGGAAAAATTAAATTTTGTAATTTATATGATTTGAATATGATATTTATAATAAGTTGTTAATAAATGTTTAAGTGTATGATTTTAATGATCAATTTTCGATAAAATTATTTTTTGCAAAAAAATTAATCATTTTTTAGGTAAAATTCTTGGTGATTTTGGATCTTTATGTGATGTAGTTTAAGAATATTGTGTTAATTTTGGGAATTAAAGTATGACCAAAATCACAAGGGTAAAAATTACCCTTATCTCCGGCCTTTTCGATGCCAACTCGCTTCCATAAGAACAGAAAGCTCCGTGGTTACGTTACAATGGGTTATGGTCGTGTCGGTAAGCACCGTGTTTCACCAGGTGGCCACGGTCGCGCTGGCGGTCAGCACCACCAGAGAACATGGTTCGACCGCTTCCACCCAGGTTACTTCGGCAAGGTCGGCATGCGCCATCTCCACCTCATGAAGAACCGCGCTGATGAATACGAGCCAACAATCAATGTTGACAAGCTTTGGACACTCGTTCCAGAAGAAGTCCGCGTCAAGGCTGCCGCCGCCAAGAAGGGTGAGGCTGTCCCAGTTATCGATTGCGTTCAGAACGGTTTCTTCAAGGTCCTCGCTCGTGGTGAGCTCCCACAGATCCCATTCATCGTTCGTGCTAAGGACTTCTCTGAGGAGGCTGAGAAGAAGATTAAGGCTGCTGGTGGTGTTTGTGAAAAGGTCCAGTAAAATGATATACATTACGACTACACCAACAAATTTATATAAAATAAATGATCTTCGCAATCCTTCAAAAATTTTTATTCTTAAATTCTTATACTCCTCAATCTCTCTATAACAACAAATAATTTGGTCACTGTAATTATTGTATTTACAAAAATAAAAAATACAAACAAAGCAAAATAAAAATAGTATAACTAAAAGTTATTGTATGTCAAAGAAGTCATCTGAAACTTAGTAAACGAATAAATAATTAAATTATCTGATGTGAAATAAATGAAGTTGTAAATAGCTTTGCTATGAAGACTGCTATATAATCAACTAATGAATGAGATTGAATTGAAAAATATTTTCGTTATGCAAGTTTGAAGCCAAACCAGCAAGAAAGAGGAGACATAATTGCTACAATAGCGAAATATAGTATAAATTTACGGAATACTCGCTTGTATCTTAGATTTGAAACTAATAACGAAAAAATTCCGCAAACAATGGATTCAAAAGCAAGTAAATAACCGTATATGTATGATTCATTCATTGATCTCGCGCTTAAACCAACAACAACGCCAGCTGATAAAGAAATCAAAATGGATAAAACAGGACTCCAGTATTTTCGCACAGTTTTCGACCACTCGCTTTCTTTTTCCTCTATTTCGCCAATTGGCACGTGTTTGAGCTCAATAACTCCAGGCGCCAATCTATCAGAAAACATTTTAAAAATAAGGTTATCCAAAATCTTTTTCGAAAAAAGTGACGTTTTTTTGACAGCAAAATTACAAAAATGTTTTTTTCTCTTGTTTCATTGATTATTTGTAAGTCAATGATTGACCTAAAAGAACCTTTTGAGCTCGAAGAAAACAATACTATCAAATCATGGAAGCTTTTTGGGTCTTCTCGCGTACAAGAAGATAAATTAATCCTTTTGCCGCCAATAAGAAAGGCACATGGCGCTATTTGGACGGATACTATCTTACCAGCCACGAACTGGTCGATTCGAACTGATATTTTGCTTGTAGAACCTTCCGAAACTTTTAGTTTCGCAGTTTTCTATATAAAGGAGCCAACCCATGAATTTTATTTCCATGGAGGTCCACCAAAAATCGAAGGTTTAGCGATTATTGGTGAATTCATTCGCGAAAATCGAACACACTTAAAATTTACATTAAATTCGATACAATCTGATGGTAAAGTTGATTTAAGAACAGCACCATTACCAGAACCCGATATGTCCTTCTACGCAGCAACTTCGACTAGATTTGGTTTGATTATCTCTTTTTCGGATAATAGAATCATTTCAGGAATTGATATAGGCGATGGAAACATAATAAAAGGTGCAGAAATGGAAGCGAAGTTGAATTACAACCAATATTACTTAGGAATTACTGCATTAAACGGTGCAATCGAGTCAGGATTCATTCTTGAGAATCTCGAAGTCTCGTTGAACGATGGTGCACAGAGCAATTTCTTCTTCCATGGGGATGATCCATTTCAAGTTCCTTCGCAGCCTGAATATTATTCAGTTTCAACTGAAGAAACTCTTCAATTTCGTGCTGCTTCTTACAGAGAAATGGAAAAGCAGATGACTCTGAGAAAAGCAGCTCACGGAAATCTTTGGCTTGGAGGATTATACAATGATACGAAAGGTGATACGGTTTTAACATGTATAGATGAAACCCTTGTTGCAACTTCAGAAATGGGAACTTTCTCGCAAATCAACGAATACATTAAATACGATTTACAAAGTTATGTTCAAAAATGGCATAAAAGAATGACAAAAGCCTGCAGATCAATGCAAGAAGTCAGAAAACTTATCGATGAAAATAGAAACAGCGCAACAGCAATGCTTAATTACTACAACAAATCATTAACATCAACATTCGAAGAAATGTTTCAGATGAGTTTTAACTTCACGAATGAGCTCAGTATAATGTCACAGCAAGAAGTACCGATTAATTTACCGCCAAGAATTTCATTATATTCATTCATCCTTATTTTCTTCTGCGTAATCGAGCTTGCTGTTACTGTTTATCTCTTACTGCACATGGACGAAGTCAAGAAATCCATTAAACGTCCGTTCTCTTTACTATAAATTTGTATATTTTCTGTATAAATTATAAAAGATGTTTAGTTAATTCATAATTCATTTATTTTGATGGTCCTTATTATGATGGCATTGCATTGGAAGGATGTTTCGTTGATATTTTTTAGGAATTAGAAAAACAAAAAAATGATTATAAAAATTGTACAAAAATTGTTTTATTTTTCATTTTTTCTTATTTTACAACAAATTTAAAGGGGGTTTATTTAATGAAATATCATTGATAATATACATAGAATACTATTTGCTTTGGTATATTAATGTTATTTCATATCACTTTTCACATTTTTAATGGAGTCCACTATTAAAAACGATGAAAAATTACCTACTCCATTGGTTTTGCTTACAAACGATCAGTCCAGTTTAGAGAACCACATGATAGAAATGATGAACAATGCGCAAAATTATCCAAATATTATTGCAGTTCAAATTCCAGATAAAGATTTCGCGTTCTCAATATTAGAGGGCCTACTTCAAACCTCAGAAAGTGATTTTATCATTTCATGTTTTAATTTTCAAAAAATCGAAATTTTAGAATCAATTTATTGTTTTGAAGTTACAGATGCAGAACATTTCTATACTTTCTTCGCAAAAGAGTATGGCGACCATCTTATTAAAACATTACTTCCAATAAATGTATTCAGCGTATTTTGTAATCAAATCGTTACAACTTCTATAATAAACGCGAAAATTGTTAGATTTCAGGATGGATCGAATAAAAGAATAGGTTTCGTTAAATCAGTTTCACCACAAGGAATAGTTTCGCTTTATTCGATTCCAATTCTCGATTACAATGAAATGATTCGATCAAGAATTTACATGCAGAGCTTTCTCAATCGTAAAAACGGTCCTGAATATAAAGCTCCATTTAATTTCTTTGATAAAGTTAAACTCAGTCAAATGGGTTGCTCTATTAAATCAAGGACGGTTGAAGAATCTCATGATCATTTGATTTCTGTTAATGTATGGGATCATCGATATTTTTATTTTTCATTCGAATTTATCAAAGTGGAGACACGACAAATATCAATGATGTTACAGCCATTTACAACAGATGAAATTCAGTTTTTCAAAAATAAAGATTTTCATTCGATATTTCAAGAAATCAAACTGACTGACTTATCATTTTCTAAGTTTATTGAACCATTGATAGATAAAGTGAAAAAAATGCTTCCAAAAGATTAATTTTTCAATATTAATTTTTTATTGTTTGTATTCAATATAAATGCTTGTATATTGTTATAATTTTTGATAAAACAAAGCCAGTTTAAAGATATATAGAAAAAAAGAAATATATTTTTCATAATTATTTCTTGAGACTTGTCAAATTCATCATCCAAAGCTTGGCACCACCAAGGCCAAGAGCCAACCATAACAAGACTCCAACAAAAATAGCAATGCGTCCTGTCCACTTATATGGTAGATAGACGAAGTTGAACTGAGTATCACTCCATCTTGTTTCTGCTGCCAGTAAGTTATCGTCAGCTAAAGTAGTGTTTGTAACCATAAATTTCTCCTTCTTTTTGTCTGTTTCGACTCCAAGTGGATAAGCTGGATGGTACTGAACCTTAGATTTAAGGCACTTACCAACTGGTGCACAGTGGAATCCACTATTTTCTCCTAATTTATTAAGGCAATCCTTTGTTTCACTACAATTAATATCTGTGAGGTTCCCTGGTGAAAATTCATCAAGGATGCGCGCAATAAGTCTCTGCTTAAGATAGACTTTGAAACCGTTGTAAACACCAGTATATATCGAGCTTGGGTTCTTAGGAAGAGTAAAATCTGCTGATGGAAAGAGGTAATTGAAAACAGATGAATTAGATGGATTCTTTATAAATCCTTCCATAATAGATTCAATAAATGTTTCATTAGCTTCAATTGAATTTAAATCTGGATTATCGAAGCAAAGCTTAGCTAAAATTCTTGCTGTTGTTGTTGCTGCTTTTGTCATGTATGTTTTATTGTATATAATATCTCCTGGACTACCAATGTTTTGATTTACGTACTTTTCATCGAAGCCTGTTAAGACAACATGCTTGATATCTTTATTCATCCTAAGGAATGAGTTTGTTGATGATGGTGGAACTCCTGGTGTTGCTGTGTCTGGTTTTGTAATCGTTAATGGTGTAGCGGTACCAATAAGCGAATTGACAAATGAGGTGGCAGCATCTGTTCTTGCTGTGTGTGCGTAAATCTTATTTTCATCTTTGAATAAACCGATGCTCTTCAATTCGACAATTGAATCGAAATCTGATGGTGATATGTAGTTGAAATCAGTGTAAATACGGACTGGATTTGCGCATGTACCAGGACCCAGTTTATTATCCACTTCCAGGCATTTTCCATCAAACTGATGATTAATTTCTGCTAAGAAGCGTCTTGAGCCAGCATAGCCTATTTCTTCCGCATCAAAAAATGCAAGGCGTAATTGTTTATTAGCAGTTGTCCAGTTTAAGGAAGCATTCTTAAGTGCGTCGATTGCACCCAATAAACCGACAAATCCTGAAAAAGAATGGTCGGCACCTATATGTCCATATGGAATGCTACCAAATGAATCTATTGAAGCGATCGCCCAAACAGCAGAGTTATTCAAATATTTATCTGTTGAACCTAAAACAGATAGGCCACCGATAACATCAGCAAGTGGAAAAGATTTCTTGATGGTTTCTACAGCCTGTTTGAAATTACCTCTGGAATGCTGCCTGTTGTTAATATAAATTCCAGCGCGGTCACCGGCTGCTTGTTTTGCTGCAAGGAGAAATTGCGCGTATTCATCGGTTGTCTTAAAAATGATGAATGGAAGTCTCTTGAAATCTGAGCCATCTCCGTAAGGATTCCATTCGTAATAATTTTTATTGTAGGAGTACTTTTGATTTGGATATTTTTGTGCTGAAGATGTAGAATTGTTACCATTTTCATCTGGATAACCGACAACTCCTTGCAAAAAGTTGAATGGTTTATATTTTGTCGCAATAATGTCATAATATTCTGTCTTCATCATGGAGTATGGAATCATTAAAACCTCTTGGTAGAGTCTAGGCTTAGAAACTAGTTCATTTAAATCAGATGGTGTTTTGATTATCTTTAAATAACCGGATCCGCCTTGATATTTTGTCTCTGGGCCAATCCAACCTTTGTTGATGTTAATGCGGAAGTTAAAATCAACCGGGATTTCAATAGAATTTGGATTTGCTACTAAAATGCTTGTTAAGATAAACATTTATTTTTAATTTTTTTATTTGTAATATAACCTTAGAGAAAAATTTTATTTTAACCTTTTGAAAAAGTGACAATTTCTTGACTCTTTTTGAAAAATATTTGAAATATATGAAGAACACGGTCAAATTTATCCAAATATCCAATTTTGGGGCATTTTCTCATATGGAAAATGAGCAAAAAATTTATTTGATAATTCTATATTCTTGTTGATATTATAATATCTACAAGATTTTAAGATATATTCTAGAGTATTCTCAATTATTGTTATCCTGCAAAATAATCAAAATATTGATTCAACTTTTTATTTCTTATTGACATTCAACCGATATTATTCTAAACCTATTAATTTCATCATGATATTCTGATGATTTTTGAGATATTATAAATTGAATTTTGAAAATTAAGTTTATGAATAAAATGTGAAGGATAATCGATTTTTAAGCTTAAAAACATGTATAATCTTTATTCTATGTCTATTAAATAGAGAAATTAATCTTGTCCAACTTTGATAAGTTCTGTTTGAGAAGGTACTGTATAACCATTGATGATTAATGCAGCCCCTTTTGCAGATAAATACGTTACATCCTCTTTTGTGAATCCAATATTAATTTTTTGCATTGGATTTGTATTTGCAGTGAAGGAAGCAATTGTGACATCATGGACAATATCAGGAGCATCTGGATCTTTTTCTATTGCTACAGGATCCAGTGTTTCGACATGTGCTTCTAAAGTTGCACGCTGGAAAGGCTTAGAAGTATCAACAATTACTTGTGTCAAAACAGTCGAAACATTTCCTTCAGCTTCAAGGAAAATCTCTTCGCCATCTTCAATTCTTTTGCTGAAAAAACTCTTGAAATTAGACATTTTATCACTTTTCAATCCCCTTTTTAAATCGCCAAGACCCTAATTAATACTACCCCTGTTTAATTTTGGTAATCACTAAATTTTAATCAAAAATGTTTTTTGTTTTTGTTTTTAGTTGTCTTGCGCAGTTTACTGTTGATAACCAGATTGTTATCGATAGTAAGGCACCATGGTATAAGGCAACTATGTTTGATCAGTATTTTGTTGGAGTTTCGCAAATATCAAATAAAAAAGCTGCAAATTTCTACTTAAAAGTCGGACAAAGACAATGTTATTCAAACGAAGAATGCATAGAAGAGATTCTGAACGAAATATTGAGTGCAAATGAAATCAATATCTTGAAATCTCAAGTAAAATTAGATGATTTGCTTCCAATGATCGAATTCAATCGTGAACAAGCAAGAAGATTGCGTGGAAGCAACTATGATGACATGATTATCGTCGGAGAAAAGCCAGATTTCAATTATGATTGCATTTACTTCAATGATCCAAATGTAGCTGTTTTATCAACAGATTTCCAACTAGGAAGCCATAAAACAGTGATTTACGCAAATCTATCGAATCCAAACGTTTATGAATTTATCCAACAATTAATTATTAATCAAAACTCATTCATTTTACGTCCAACGTCACAAGGAGAGTTCGGTTTATCATTACACGGCTACGGAATTGAACTTCGTCCTTTCAAGTATTCTATGGAATATGGAGTTAAAGATGATCAAAAATCTGGCTCATCAGGTAGCGGAAAAGATGAACTATTTGACGAAACAATCGTCAATTTCCCTGAAATATTAGAACAGAAACCAGTTAAAAGCGAGATTCCGATTTCAAAAGAGGCATTTGCTAAATTTTTCACGGAAAATGAAGCTCCTTTCATGCAGAGACTGTCAGAGATTTCACAGAATCCATCAATTGCTTTGTCTATCTTAGATAATCTTGGATCAGCACCAGAAGACCAGGAAAACCCCGAAGTTGACGCTAAACTTCATCAGGTTAATCACAGAATCTTAAAGGAAAGTGAATATGATATGTTTACAATATTAAATATCATCAATAAAGAAAAGAATTCTTTTCATATCATTAAGAACGAATCAAGCGAAGCAACAAAGATGTTTCAGACAGAATTACCACCAAAGAACACATTCAGGTTCGATTATCGCTCAAAATTCATTTCTTGGAAAAATAATATCGAGAAAGATCCTTCAAACAAAGAGTGGAAGATTAGAAAAGACGAGCTATTGCATGTAGATAGAATCCCGAATATTAAAAGAAATCTTTTTAACGTGATTTCGTGTTCCGACCCAACAACGCAAGATGGAGTCTATAGATACCTTGTTATCAACACACTGATAAGGAATGGTTATCCTTTACGCTATGGAGCTTTACCAGTTTTCAATATGAATAATCCGCTTTCTAGAAAAACCGCTTTTGGATATGCATACATCAGGCAGATCTCTCCGAGTATAGCTTTCGACTTTTTGATGAACATTGCTTTGAATACTGGTGTTGATCAAGTAAAAAGACTTCCAAACATTCCAACAGAAGATGCTGTTGCAAAAGCATTTGCGTATTCGACGAAAATAATCAAAGGAGCCATATCATGGCATGATTTGTACAAGTTTTATTCACCTTTATCAGCAATTCACAAATATCTCAAAGAAATGCAAAATGAAGTTGCCAATATGAAACTTGATAAGAATATGGTTATTTTCAATGGCAAAATCGTCAGATACTTCAATCTCAATCAAGTTGATAATTTAATTTTCATGGAAAGACAGTTTATTGCTGAAACATTCGAAGATGATGTTTTCCCACCAGGATTTGATATAATGGAACACCTAGAGAACGTTACATTCGTTTCTAAGACAACAGATTCTGAAATTTCACAAGAAAGCGTGCAATCATTACATTTGCTTGAGCAACCACGTAAAATCATGAAGAAGTTCATGAAATTCATCAAACAAAACTTCAATAATGCTAAAACAAGGAATTTCATGATTATTTTCACCCAAAACGAGTCTAAATACGAGAAACTTATAGAAGAGAATGAAGAAAATGTTGATATAATATTAAATCCAAAGATCCACGATGTTCTCAAAGAATTTCTTGAAATCGACGAAGAAACAATAATTATCAACGGAAGAGTTTTCAGGAGAAATAATTTAACAATTGATGAGATGAATGAATACGTTCGCTGGACTGATAGAATGATTTCTCTTTCATATTCTAAAATTGAAAATACAGAAAGCTATATGAAGTTCTTTATGTATTGTCTCGCAGCAGAATACTACGAATTCGACATATATCGCAGCAAAGACTCAATTTCTGCCAAAGATAAAATCAAAGGTCTTCAATATCGATCAAATCAAGATTCTGAGTTCGAATTTGAGATCCAGATTAATCCATTTGATGATAATGACCAATTAATCGTTCCAATTATTGAGTATTTAGACAAACATAATATTATCGACGTAAATGTCGAGATAACCCTTCCACAAATCGTTTCATTGCATTCCAACAACTTCTTCCGCATGTGTTTGGAGAAAGAACAAGTCGTTTTCGGTGCTATTGACAGTAATACAGTTTACTCAATCATTCCTCACTTTCCGCCAACTTTCGTCGCCGAATCTCTCGAGACGGACTTCGACATGGACAACATTTTAGCCGGTGAACTATCAGGTGGTAACCAGCACGCATCATACATATTGACAAATGTCTTGGCGAGTGGATTAACAAACGCAAGTCGCTGCACGATTTATCTCGAAGACGGAAATAATAAGCAAGTTGGAGGAACATATATATCTTCAACTGGTTATTGGCAAATAGACGCCAATCCAGGGCTATTTAATGTTGTTCTCTCTAATGAGTCATCGCAGTTCTTTAGGGTCATAAAAGGACAGGTTTTCATTAACTCTTTCAGCCTGAAAAACAGCAGAATTATTTTAGAGCAGTTTAACGAACCAGTTGAAGTGAAAACTGACCCATCTACCATAGATACAGTCGATATCTTTTCTGTTGCTTCTGGACATCTTTACGAGCGTCTCACGAAGATCATGATGATATCTGTTAAAAGACATACGAACAAGACAGTGAAATTCTGGATTTTGAAGAATTTCTTGAGCCCACAATTTAAAGCAAGTTTACCATCAATGTCGAAGAAATACGATTTCGAGTATGAGCTTATTTCTTACAACTGGCCACCATTCTTATACAGGCAGCGCGAGAAGCAGAGGATTATCTGGGCGAACAAGATTTTGTTCCTCGACAATATATTCCCGCCTTCTCTCAAACGAGTGATTTACATCGACGCAGACCAAATCATCAGGACGGACATGAGCGAGCTGATGCAGATGGACTTCGGAGACGCACCTTACGCTTTCACGCCTATGTGTGACAGCAGGGTGGAAACTGAACCGTTCAGATTCTGGAAGAAAGGATACTGGGAGGGACAGTTGTCAGGCAAGAAGTATCACATTAGTGCACTTTTCGCTGTGGCCTTGGATAAGTTCAGGTTCATGAATGCAGGCGATACTCTTAGAGAAGTTTATCATGAGCTTTCTCCTAATCCGAATAATTTAGCCAACCTCGACCAGGACCTGCCGAATAACCTTCAGGATCAGATTCCGATCTATTCTTTGCCACAGGAGTGGCTCTGGTGCGAGACATGGTGCTCCGATGAGACAATGGACGCAGTGAAGACAATCGATCTCTGCAACAACCCTCTCACTCACAAACCCAAGCTTGACATCGCTGTTGAACGTGTTGAAGAATGGCCAGACCTCGACAAAGAATCCCGCGCAATCACTGCAGAATCAGATGCATACAAGAAGAAATTCTTCGCAAATTAAAATATATAATTGATTTTTTTTACACATAAATCACTTCTTGTTCAATATTCAACAATTTCCTCTCGAATTTAGTATAAAATGAATATCACAAGACTTTAATTCGCTTATCAAAATTGAACTTAAGTTACTCTAAATTTATTATCAATTTAGGAAAATACAATGATTAACTAATAGTTAAATAGAAAAGCGATATTATAGTTATGTGTATTATGAGACTACTTTTCAATCAAGGAACAGTGAAAAATATCTCTAATTTTGATTTTCAATTATATTCTTAAATTAAACCAATTGTTATGGAGCAAAATGCAAAAATATTTTGCCCTAATATTATTGATTTACTCATAAATCACAAATTTCAGAAATTTCTTTTTTTATATTTTTAATTAAATGAGGATTGAAGACTTTCATTGAGAAATTATAATTATATACAGAATAAGGATGTAAATTATTAAAGTTCGAAATTTGGAAAAATTTTAATTAATTTTTTTCGTGGAGCTTCAAATCAATAAGATTTTAAATGCTTAATGATACTATATGATCTCTAACCCTAATATAATTATAAAGAATTAATATGATCCAATGATTGATAATAATGAATCCAATTTCTGTGATTTCGAATAATATCTCGATATTTGGATTCAATTTTAATATTATTCACATCCCCATAAATATAATAAATGAAAGATCATAGATTATTATTATCAATACTATGATTTTCAAACATTAATAGAATTATTAATAAAGTTAGACTTCGACATTTTTACAATAATGACAATTCATTTTCTTGGAACAAGCGAACCAGAAATATTCCCAACTTATTTATTCGATGAATGCCAACTTGAACCTACGAATATTTTGACATCAGAAAACATTATTCATTCAAGTTGCATTATCAGATAATGGTTCTCAAGAGGCACAGAAAATCAAGGATCTCATGAATGACAATAAATACGTTTCAAAAAGCATCAAATCAAAATTGATGAAAAAATACAACAATGACATTCTAGAGTTAAGCAAGATGATTGGCAAATTTGAGAATCTTTATAATTTTGCATCGGAATGGAAATTCATCGACTATGTTTATTGAGAAGCTTATCGACAAATTCAATGATGAATCATTTGATGAAATTCAATCATTCAAGGATTCAGCACCTGATTTTATAAAGAATCCATCAGAAGTGGGAAATTTCCAACAAATTATTCAAGAAATAAATAAGAATGCATCAATTCAACAGTTGATAAAAGAAATCAAATCATTAGTCGGCGAAAACTGCAACATTAATCTTCAAAAACTCAAAACTCTTGTTTCGATATCTGATGCATCAAAAGGTGGCACAAAATACTGGGCGTCACCCATTGATATGTAAGATATCGAATCAGAACGAATATAATTCGCAAATTGAATCTCATTCTGAGAAAAATCACTGTGTCAGCTCTCAGTCTCAATGAG